>VMDO01003320.1:0-145928 GCA_007922755.1 Pedetes capensis
GGGTAGAGCAGAGAATGGGAGGGAAGCCAGGATGACAACTGGCAGGTGAGGGCAAGTGCAGCCACAGAACTGTCCCCCTGAGGCCCAGCCCCACTCTGCCTTCAGTTAGCACTCACCTACACACATTATTTCAAGTGGAATTTGTAGGTCAAAGGGTATACTTATTTCACATTTGTTTAAATCTTATAAGGTTTATTTTAAAAACACCTCAAAAGCTCCCTAATCCAATATCTTTGTGTTGAATTAGACCATTAATACTGACTTACTCCACTTTGCATGATGATCTGTTTAAACAGGCTGTGGCCTTAAGAGCTATTCTAAAGAAATTCATTCTTATTAAAAAACCATAGCAAATCTATAAAAAGACTGCTTCTTTGCTTTGACCTCAATCCAGTCCTGGTACTATTGTTGGCAAAAAGCAGGACAAAATATTTGATATTCATAAGCAGCTTTTGCTCTTACTAAACTGAAGGTGAAAGTGATCTAGACCTGAAATAACAAACACACTAATCCCTTCCCTCAACCTGTCACTTATTCATGATGCAAGATTTTTTCTTATTCTGAAAAGGTCAAAACTGCTTTGTAAAATACCATTCAAGTCATAAGTTCTAAAGTTTAATTGCATCAGAGATCATCTAACATATGCATTCCTTTAAATAATTTTTTTCAAATTACCAATAGTATTCTTATTCTTAAACAACACGGTGTAAAACAAATTCACTAAATTTTTTATAAACCATTATTCTTAAATGTATTTGTTTATCTGTACGTTAATATAAGAAACAAATCACACTGGCTACCATTGTTGTTGTTAGGTGCCTTCAAGTTGGGACTATCTCATAGCAACCCTATGTACAACAGATCCAAACCCTCCCTGACACTGTGCCATGCCCGGCACTATGACAGTGTTTCTCTGCTATTCGTAGGGTTTTCAATGGCTGATTGTTTTTGAGATTGTTTTGGGAGTGGGCTGCCAGGACCTTCTCCCACTTGTGGTTCTAGGGATCGAACCCAGGGCCTCAGAGCCCACAGAGCAGCATTCTACCAACTGAACTAAACCCCAACCCATTGGGCTACCACAGTATGGAATTTATTGTCTAGAAAACAGAAGTAATGGGAGCTATCACTGTGTTTTTTCTGAATTCTGAATTATGTAAAGGTACTACTAGTCAAATACATAAATATAATTTGAATAAAGAAGATAACTATTTCTGTAAAGAAAGACCTTTCTAGTTTCCACACGCTATCAACTAACAACAAAAACAAAGCTGTATCAAAAAACCCTATTAGAAATGACACATCAATAAAAGTTTTTCATCAAAGAATATCCCCCCCACAAAAAAAAAAAACACTATTAGATGTCAGGCAACATAGAAGAAGAGGCCAACTATTGTCCACATGAAAAGTATAGAAAGAACAATCTCTCTAAAAATTGATTAAAAGTTATGTATGTAAGACAAAAGAGAGAGACCTGAGAAATAATGCTTGGGAATGGTCCTTTCTCCCAGTTGTTGAAATGACCAAGTAAATACCTTTTGGTATTTTCAGAACTCCAAGAAAGGGGTCGGGGAGGAGTAGGAGGAGGAGGAGGAAAAGGAGGTAGAAGAGGATGAGGAGGAGAAGGAAGAAGAGAAAGCACAGTCACAGCAGGGGACAATTCAAAGACCCAGACAACATTCCTAACAATGACTTGTGCCAAAGGCTAGAGGGGATCTCTGTACAGGAAAGTCTTCCACTGCTCCCTACCTACTGTCCCCAGTGTCCACCTGCAAATAGACAGGCATGGAGTAAGGCGGTAGAATGACAGCTTCAGAGTCAAGAATGGGAACAACATACCAGGTACCACTCCTGCTCAGAGGCATGAATGTTACCAAGTTCAACAATTTTCTTGGAGATGAGAGGGTATCTGTTACTTAAATATGTTTAAATAGCTTTTTGCCTTAGGATACTTAGGATTAAATATTCCTGATAAAGATGAAACTCATGAGTAAATTTAACATTGTAAGTTATTCAAAATGATTTTTTGAACTTGAAATTATTTATTTAAAAATTGCCAAATGTAAACTTTATGGTTTTTAATGACTCCACCAACAGAGAACAGCCTTGATCTCCCCATTCCTTAAACTCTACAATTCTCAATTATTCCCAATGCCCTACAAATCCTGCTTATTCTCAAAGCACATATGCCTTATGCCTTCAAAAGGTTTAACAGCAGCAGCATATTACTTTCTACATGATTATTTGTATTTTTATGTATTACCCACATTCTGAAAGGAGTCTACAAAAGCATAAGGTAGCTGATTATTGCTCTTAACCATGATCAGTGAATTCACGAACCTATGAGAATTAAGCTTTGCCTCATTAATTTCTTCTCACCAGCAAAACAATATTCAAGATGAGCAGCTCTTTTCATGGTGAAATGAAGTTATGGGGGCTCAAAGTAACAGGAGCCCATGGAGCCCATTCCTTCTTTTAATGTGGTTCCTCTTAGTGAGGCCTCTAAAAATTTAACTACAAAATTGTATTTGTTTACATAGAATAAAAGTCATTTATCATGGTATATAGGTCTGCAGCTGTGGCACTGTGGCTTCTCATCCCATCAGATCTTGGAAGCTAAGCAAGGTCGGGCCTGGTTAATACTTGGATGGAAGGTCACCTGAGAACACCAGATACTGTAGGCCTGAGAGAAGGACCCAGCAACCCACTCCCCAAAAAACAATCTGCCACTGAAAACCTTATGAATAGCAGAGAAGCACTGACAATAGTGTTTTGCCTGTTGTATGTAGGGTCGCTATAAGTCAGACACTGACTCAACAGCACCTGACAACAGCAACAACAACATGGTGTACAGTTCTTTGAGTTTTATCATATGTACTGAAATGTGAAACCATCACCACAATCAAGATACAGCACAATTACACCACTCCAAAAAATGCTATTAAATCCTCATCTCATTCCTAACTCCTGGCAAGCACCCTCTGTAAATTTTAATGTCCCACTTTAGACAGGATGTATATTATAGCAATCTAAGAACCAATCTAATAGCAAAGAGAAAGCAATGCAAAGATCTCTACCTATAATCTTGGTCGTATGTCCTTCTGGAAAAGTCAGTGTGTAAGAAGTTTATTGTTATTGTTAGGTGCTGTGGAGTCGCTGTCAGACTCATAGCAACGTATGTACAGCAGATGAAACACTATTGTCAGTGCTTCTCTGCTATTCATAGGGTTTTCGATGATTGATTGTCTTTTGGGAGTGGGTTGCTGGGCCCTTCCCCCAAGCCTATAGCACCTGGTGTTCCCAGGTGGTCTCCCATCCAAGGACTAACCAGACCCCACCCTTCTTAGCTTCCGAGATCTGATGGGATTGGACGCCACAGTGGCACGGCTGCAGGCAAGAAGTTTATAGGCTGCAGAAAAACAGCATTGAGGTACCAGACAGCTGCTGTTTTTCTTTGGGTTCCCTTTCTACAACTGCTTAGCATAAAAGTCTGTTAACAAACTCTATTCTTTCTGCTTATAGCTCCCTATCTTATTGCTGTGAAATACTCCCTCAACCTGAGTTGCTTGTGTGCTGGTGACACATCGCAGTCTTCATTACTAGCACAGATGCTGCCAATTCATTTCTGTGTGAAGTGCTGAGCTGGAAGGAACAATGGAAGGACCATAGCCTCATTGCCTATGTAGAAATGGTCAGAGCTGGGGTCACTGACGACAACCAGGGGAGAACAATGTTTCCAACCCTCTGTGTCTCTGTCCACCTTCTTTGTGCTCAGTGGATCAGAAAACAGCCTTGATCTTCAGGCTGAGAACAGCCATAGTGTACAAAAAATACACACACACACACACACACACACACGCACACACTGGCATGCATGCAAAACATAGCATTTATTTTTCTTCAATTCAAAGATAAAGGGATTTTTATTTGTTTCTTGTTTTGTTGTTTTTTGAGACAGGGTTCCACTATGTAGGCCAGGATGGCCTGGAACTTGGCTATGTAGCCCAAGTTGGCCTTGAGCTCACAATCCTTCTGCCTCAGCTTCCTGAGTGCTCTGATTACAGGTGTACAACACCATTCCTGGCTAAGATGAGGGTTTTTAACTAATATCAGTTAAAAAAAGAAATTTTCTTAGAAAGTAATCAACACTCAAAACCCTTTCTTTCTTTTCCCTCCATGGTCTTAACATCTTTAGTAATATGTAGGCCAGTTTTACTAACATTTATAACATAATGAGGTTGTAAACACATTTTACTAATTAGGAGGACATTATAGTGGCAATGGTAAAATATTTTACATTTTCAAGTGCCTTAGAGTCCACAAAATGCTCTCGTAGTTTTTAATTTAATCTGGTCTACATCATGACACCTTGGGGGATGACAAAAGATACCAAAGCCCCTCTGAAGCTTTTAAGCAACAGACTAAAGGGGCAGAGAGACAGAAGTAGTAACAAAAGAGCAATTACAACATATCAAAATAACTAGAAATATTACCAACTGGTCAAATTAGTAACACTTCACTAAACCCAATTAAAATGTGTTTATGATGCTAAAAAAGGATTCAAACTGGATCAAAGTTTTGATATAAAACTCCAGAGCAATAAAGCAGGTGTTACCTAGAGTGAGATCTGACCTAGAGCACTAATACAGTTCGAGTCTGAAGTATTGTGAAGGTGAGAAAACTGTCCTAGAGAAAATGAGTCATGGAAAGGGGGTCTCTAGACGTTGACAAACAAGAATTTAAAGACAGCATTTTAACTGAGGGAAAAAGCAGGATGAGTCATTAAAAATGAGCCCTGAAATGATGTGATGGTGGGTTCAGCCCTCCTGAGAGAGAGGTGTGGTACATCTTCTTTCTATCATGAGAACAGAAACTCAGAAACAGGATTTTTAAATGACATAGAACAAGTTATATGAAAGCACACCCAGGCATGGTGGTATACACCCAGCAACCTGGGAAGTGGAAGCAGGGAGATCGCAGGTTTGAGGCCAGAGGCAGCCTGGGTAACTTAGCAAGACCCTGTCTCAAGATAAAACATATTTAAAAAAGGGATAGGGGTACAGCTCAGTGGTAGAGCACTTGCAAAGTATGTGCAAGGCTCTTGAGTTCAGCCCCCTAGTACCACAAACAAACAGAAAAAAGAGGCAAGCATAGAAGGCTACCTTAAATAATTTATTACTCTTTATTATTATGGCCGCCTGCAGCAGTAGCCCTGTGGCATCCGATCCCGTCAGATCTCGGAAGCTAAGCAGGGTCGGGCATGGTTAGTACCTGGATGGGAGACCGCCTGGGAACACCAGAAGCTGTAGGCTTGGGAGAAGGACCTGGCAACCCCCTCCCAAAAATCAATCTGCCATTGAAAACCCTATGAACAGCAGAGAAGCACTGACAATAGTGTTTCCCCTGTTGAACAGAGGGTCGCTATGAGTCAGATACTGACTCGACGGCCCCTAACAACAACAACAACATTATGGCCACTTTGTAATTGTGGCAAAAGAAAGCAACTCTAGGGATAGCAGACATAAAGAATTAGGACCTAACCAACAGGACTACAGAAACAGAAACAGTGACATAGACTTGAGAACAGTGAGGAGAGCAGAGGGGATGCCCCACCTAGTCTTTGGGGCTGAGGTAGAAAGAATAAAGGGAGCTAGAGGGCAGAGAGACCACTGAGACAGAGGAGGAAGGACAGGAGCAGAGCAGCAGGCAGTGAACTGCCTGCTGTCAAAAGACCCAGGAGCCACGTACTTTAAAGACCTGACCGTTTCACTTCCCCACATCCCCTAGTGGGTGCAGTTGGATGTTCACTCTCATAATGGGGGGATATGGCAGATTCAATGTTCATTTTCTCATCACTGGGATAGCCAAGTACTGTCTACATTACTCAAAGAAAATGGATACTGAAGTCACACAACTGAACCTGTTACGAGGCCACCTTAAAATGAAATATACACAGGATGCAGTATTTTCATCAGAAGCTCAGAGCCCTCCGACGGTTTTCCTGCCCATTATTCCTCATTCCCAAGAAAACCCTGCTTCTGATGCCACCCATCCCACTCATTCTTGCCTCTGGACCTCCCCCAATGTCCCACTCTTATTTCAAACATGCCCTACACCACACAAAGCCTCCTCAAATGTATCCTCCCTGCATTTGAAACTGTTTAGCACTCCACCCAGTATTACAAAGAGCAGAGACTTCTGTGCTTGAAGTCCACTTTCAAAGTCCAAAGTCCAAAACAAAATTTTCTCTCCACACTAAGAAAGATATTGACACCAAAAATGCTTTCTTACAAACCCATTTTCCAAAAGAATAAAACAGAAGGGTGAGTTTGACTTGGAATTGGTTCTTGACTTTAAAAGGGAAGTTCACTTCCATGTAAGAACGAGGTTAGCAGGCAAGTTTAAGAAGAGGCTATTGTATGTGCTACCCGTGGCTTGTCTGCTGATGAAAATAGGGGTGCACACACTAGTGAAACAGGTGATACAGATGGGACAGGTGACAGAGGCCTTCAACACAGACTAAGAGAACAGACTGACCAGTGGCAAAGAGACCAAAGCATTTTCTTTGTGGATATCTGGTGCATTCACGTTTGAATATAGAATTACATGATCTATATTTTCACTATAAAGAAAATAATGCAGCCAGACTTTGAAGCTATGAAGAACCTTTTGAGTTTTCTCATTGTTACCCTCTGCGTGATTCTTTTATAAAAACAATACTATTGTGAATGTAAAACAATTTCTTTCAGACATGTGAGACACACCAGGCACGGTGGCTCATGCCCATAATCCCAGCGACTTAGGAGGCAGAGGCAGGAGAATTACAGGTTGGAGGCCAGGGACAGCCTATGTAACAGCAAGATCCTATATGAAGATAAAATAAAAAATGGGCAGGGGGTTCAGCCCAGTGGTAGAGCACTTGCAAAGTATGTGTGAAGCCCTGGATTCAACTCCTATGTGTTGCAATAAATAAATAAATAAATAGTGTGAGATTTGCCTTTTCCTAAACTTTCTAGGCTAAGAAACAGGTTAGGTTCACCACTGTAATGCCTTAAATAATGCAAAGTAATTTTCAAAAACTAGACCTCATCAAAATCACATTTAAAAAGAACATTTGGTAACCATAAATTTCAAGGGCACCTGGAGTCTTCAACAAAACAAATATTTCTTCTTAACTGACGCACCTAAAAGCCAGTCTTCAAATTTGGTAGTCCCCAAGGACAGAAGTGGCCCATTTAGGTGATACACCTGAGACTAGTAATTCCTCAGTCAAAAACAGCTCAAATGGGGAATAATAAAAATACTCACCTTTATGCATTGTGGAACATGTGCAATGAGGGAGTGTCTCACTGTCTTCCATGCAGAAATAACACCCATAAGACAATGTCTGAGATGGCCAGGTTTGTTTACTTTAAAGAAGAGTGACATCTTAATGACACTTGTGAAGTAACGTGAAAACAGCATCTGGAACCGGTCTATATTTCTATGATTTTTCCCTCACTCTTTTAAAATTGTCTCATCTTTATCCAATCTGATAGCAATTTGTCTTTATGGAGTCTTTCCAAAGGTTTTCACAGAAATGATGTCTCTCTATTTTAGCACATTCTTTTCATCAGTTTTCATTCTGCTTCATTAAATTATGCCAATTACAGTAACAAGAATGCCACGCATAAATAAATTTGGGAGGAAAACATCTCTTAGTAAGCACTTAACTCAGTGAGTGGACATATTCTCCACTGTCTCCACTCTGACCTCCCTGAGTAAGATGGGAGAGCCTGGGCCAGGACCCTCAGGAGGGAAAGGGAAAGCTGGGTCATCTGGGGCAGGAGGCAGGAAAGAGGCCTTCCACTGTACTTTGTCTCTTTGATAAATTCTGTCATAAGCATTTCCAAGGCTGGGGCTCTATTTTACTAATGCCTGGCAAATTTTAAACACACAATAAATATGTTTTTGATGAAAAGAATTTTCCTTGACTATCTTTAACTTTTCCCACATCATTAGAAGAAAACAGAGCCATGCTTTATTTGGATAAAAATTGAAGATGGAGACAGCTTACAAAAAGACTAGGAAACAACCAAGATTATCAGTAGGAATAAAGGAAACCATAAAGGAAAATAGGCCATACGTAGTGGTGCACGTCTGTAATCCCAGCATTTGGGAGGCTTAGGCAGGAGAATTGCAAGTTCAAGGGCTGGTCTGGGCTATACAGCAAGACCCAGTCCTTCTACCCTCAAAACAAATAAAAAGGAAAAAAAAAGTAGGAAGAAAAAACTCCTGCTCCATAATTCCATCCAAAAGTATCCCAATCCAAAAGTCAAAACCCTTAATTACCCTCCCAGAAACCCAACACATGCAGAACACTAGGGAGTGCTGACCAGATGAAAATGAATAGCTTGGTTGGATGTGAGTTCCTTCATGGATCAAGTTTTAAACTGAATTCTCAGAATTTAATAAAACTTTTCAATTAGGTAAAGAGACTTCTATGAGAACAGAATTTTTTCCTGAAAAATACATTAACAGACAACAAATATTGATACTTAACCTTGCTACCAGCATTGATTCATTTAATCATCATTAATAAGTGGAAGAAGTAGGTACTGAAATCATTCAAAGACACAGAGCTAGTCAGTGGTGTAATAACAGCCTGACTGCAGAGTCCATGTTCTTTGCCACAATGCCATATCATCTAATGTTTTCCACCATATCTTATAAATAATACAGTTTTAATATTTTGCCTAAGGATTTTCTTATTATACTTCCCAAAATCCAACATTGAAGTCTTCAATTATAAATCTGATTTTTTTAAAAAACTAACTGCCACTATGTATGCCTGGAGGTGTACCACTGTGGCATCCAATTCAGTCAGATCTCAGAAGCTAAGTAGGGTCAGGCCTGGTTAGCACTTGGAGGAGAGACCGCCTGGGAATACCAGGTGCTGTGGGCTTGGGAGAAGAACCCAGCAACCCACTTCCAAAAAACATTCAGCCATTGAGAACCCTATGAATAGCAGAGAAACACTAGTAATACTGTTTTGTCTGTTGTGTGTAGAGTCACTATGAGTTGGACACTGACTCAACGGCATCTAACAACAATAACATGTACAATATAAGTGCACTGGAAAAAACTGTGATTCATTCATTCATTAGCAAATATTTAATAAGCAATTGCTTAATCACTTGAAAACAGAGTTATAGTAACTCAATGAATACTTGTTAATTTCTGAATTTCTGTTGTGTGCCAATCCATGCCCAGGCTCTCAGGAAGCTCAGAGTCTGGGTGAGGAGACACAGGAGAGTTGTACAGTTACACTAAATGATAATGATGACTTACAGGTAGATCTCTGGACATCCAATGAGGGAATGGGAACCAGAGGAGGTGAAAAGAAAAAGAAGATTGTATTGGATTGAAGTATTTCTACTCTTAGCCATGGACCATTGCAGAGGAGAAGTATGATCAGAATTTCATTTAGGAATAACCACTCTAGAAACAGAGACCTTGAGGTAAAGGAAGGAGGGTGGAAGAGCCAGAGGCTGGTGAGGATCTGCCATAAGAGTCAGGTGAGACCCACTCAACTGTACACTTTCAGAGAGTGAGAATCATAGATGTGAATTCTACTCAGTAAAGCTGGTTTATTAAAAAAAAAAAAAAAGTCTAGGTGAAAAATACTGATAGGCTGAACTCCAACTATACCATAGTGGCAGATTACAGAGCCTAAAATCAGAATAAGAAAGACTCCATGATGGAGGGTCAGGGGAAGGAGGGCCGGACTAAGGAGCAGGAGCAAGATCAGGAAGACAGGATGAGGATGGAGTCGTGTCACAGGAGGGAAGAAGAGAAGGAGACTAACATAGCAACAAACTAACACAGACAAAACCAACTCAATGTCAGTGTGAAAACCAAGTCTATGGAAACATGTCCAGGAGCACTGGAGACCTGTGAGGTAACTGTGAAGAGACCAATTCATGAACAAGGTAGAGCTATCCACTGTTACCAAATTTCTGCTGCTTCTTCTGTCAGGGCATAAAAGAATCCTGAGGGCTCAGTCAACCCTTTTGGGATACCTCTATCATTACAAACATGAGAATCAACTGTGTTTCTAACCAGCAGGGAAGGAGGGAGGATCACATGATAACTTACTCTTTTTTTTTTCCCTAAAGAAACTACTATTAAGTGATATTTTTAAACTAGGAATTAAACATTCTTTCAGTAATTTTTTGGCTGACAGGTTTGCTGGTCACCAGAACCTAAATGTTAGAAAATGCAGGGTAACTTCTGGAGTAGTTAACTCAGTTCTACATTACACAGAGAACAGATTTTCACAGGTATATTGTTAGAATTCAATATGTTTAAATGCAATATTGGGAGACGGACCCGACAACCCACTCCCAAAAATCAATCTGCCATTAAAAACGCTATAAACAGCAAAGGAGCATTGACTGTAGTATTCAGCCTGTTGTACATAGGGTCGCTATGAGTCAGATACCGACTCGACGGCATCTAACAACAACAAGTGCAATATGTCTAACAGCTTGTTGAGTTTAGAATTAAAAGAAAACTCTAGCTCACATTTGATATTTACAATATTTAGGCCATTTCTACATTTTAGGAATTGAAGATTTTAAGGTAATTCTGCATTTAAAAGCAGTAATTCTTTGCTTGAAATTACATCAAAGAAGTGAACTAAATTTGTCTCAAAAGTGAGAAGTATGATTTCTTAAGCAAAATTATTTGGATGTTGATTTGATTTTGACTGAACCTTATGACACTGCCAATATTTGAGTATTTTAACCCATAAAAATGGCATATGCAGTGTTTTCCTCTCATACTTTGGGAGGCTATTCATTTCAATCTATAATAAATTTTAACTGTTTTAGCATAGTATTGTTGTTAGGTGCCATTGAGTTGAATCTTACTCATAGTGACCCTCATAGGGTTTTCAATGGCTGATTATTTTGGGACTGTTTTTTTAGGAGTGGACTACCACATCTTTCTTCTATAACACAGCATTGAGTAACATCAGTTTTTAAAGACAACACTAGATGGCAGTAAAGACACAAAAGTTGAGGCATGACGCTGTTCTCAGTATATAATGACCATTTTAGGTTTACTCAATTCCATGACCCATTAAATCAAGCTCTTCAAAAAACTGAAGAATTAAAAACTAAGTAAGAAGTTAAAGTTAGTTGGATTTGGAAATACGAGCCAAAAAATTACTGAAAGTATTAATTCATCCAATTTTAAATTATGAGAATGCTAATACTCAATATCAACTTTATAAAATTGCTACGTTTTCTAAGATGTCTTTGTTTTCTTAACAAATTCTAACCATAAACGTATTTGGATGTTAATTAATTAAAGAAAAATTTAACATCTTATATTGCTTTTTCGACCAAGTTGTTAAAATTTTACACAAGAATTTATATGTACTTAGTTTACTTATTATGGTTTTTCAAATTAGTGAAACTTCTACTTATTCAGGGATCATGAATAAACATATGAAAGCACAGCATGCTGTTAACATGCTACTTAAAAATATTTTTAAACCAATAAATATTAACACTACTGAGACGCCAAGAAAAATAGGGAATAAATGTTTTATTTTAAAATTAATTTTAAAATTTTATTTCCTTCCTTGAGAAGATATTTTCAGATCTAACAGAAAAATCTTATTAAGGAACATTTAATTTCACCCACTGATAGTTTTGATAAACTTTCTATAACATTCTTCCAGCTTTACTGAGGTATAATTCACAAATAAAAATTGTATATATTTATGGGGTACAATGTAATGTTTTCATATACATATACACTATGAAACAATTACTATAACTAAGCTAATTAAATTATCTATCACCTCACATAGTTATCTTGTAACAGCTAATTAGAATTTCAGCATGATTTTATAAACTTACATGGTAACAAATCAAAAACTTATTTTTTCTAATTTATTTGTAAATGTTCCACTTCTCTGGATTCATTACAAGACCAGATGGCATCCAGTGCAGGTCTCAGCAACATGAGAATAAAATGAGTTAACTTACTAAGTTTTTGGTTATTTTTAACACTTTCCCTGAGACTGGTTTTGTACTAACACAAAATGCTTACTTTGTAGACCAAAGCTAGGGAATGCTGGAAATGTACAAGTTCCTGATTTCATTTCTTTTGGTTAACTCTTAGCCCTAAAGTCTTGGATATATGAAAGGTCACTTTGATCCTGATAAATTCTGCTTTAATAAATTTCCACAACTGTTTTGTTTTTTAAATATCCAAAAATCAAAGGCCACAATATTCTTTTGATAATGATAATCATTGGCAACCAAAAAATCCTGCAAATTCTTATATTTATATTTGGTTACCACTGAATTTTCACAATGTCACAGGAGTTCATATTCTGACACGTGTAAAACAAAAGGAAAAACAAGTACAAAAACAGCTTACTTTTACTTTGTATGTGAAATGATTTGCCTTTCTACAAATTACATTTTGGAGTTTGAGAGTGTTTCACAATGAGTTCTACACTCGAAGTAAATGAGACATAAATCATCATCAACAAGCATTTCTCAGGATTTGCTTAGGAAATCAGAAGTGGCATTGCCCTGGAATAGGCTAAAAATACATGTCAAATTCATAGAGTTCTATCTCAAACGGGACTTATTCACTCAGGACTGGACAGGCCACCACACTGGCTGAAAAAGCCACATCCTGTTTGGATTAAGGTGACCTAGGCAATGACGACGAATGCACAACCTGAATCCTCATGTCTTCCATCACTTGAACTGTTTTGCTTTCTTACCACTAAATGCACGTTATTGAAATGTCAGTTGTGGGCAGCAGAGATAGTGCCACTTTGGAGTAACAGAGGCATCTGATGTGGATAATGCTTAAAATAGGTTTACATTTTTACTTACCTCCACTGCTACTACAGTCAAGATGAGGTCTGTTTTTGACTCCGGAAAGACTGCGTTCACTTGTGGTGACATTCCAATCAGAGCACAGTTAGTGACTACAGATATAACACTCATCGTTTCAAAAGCCAACTAAAAGAAAAAAATGAAATTAAAAATTACAAGGGTAATGTCCACATTTCCTCATCCATTTCCCTTTAACCTAAAACTCAAGGGAAAAGTCCTTCTCAAGATTCTAAAAATCCCAAGTACATCTTAAACTCTTTTTCTGTCATGTATGATATTCTTTACCTTAGAAAAATCTTACTGTTAGCTGGGCATAGTAGTGCACGCCTGTAATCCCAGCGGCTTGGAAGGCAGAGGCAGGAGGATCACAAGTTCGAGACCAGAGGCAGTCTGCGTAATTTAGTGAGACCTTGTCTCAAAAAAAGTAAGAAAATGGGCTGGAGGCAGCAGCTCAGTGGTTTAGCACTTGGAAAGCATGTAAGCATGAAGCCCTGGGTTCAACTCCCAGTACCACAAAAAATAAAAATAAATAAATAATTTAAAAAGTAACAAAAAAATCAAAGAAAAGAAAGAAAGAAAAATCTTACTGTTAGAAAGTATTTTAGATGGTTTTGCTTTGACTATCCCAAAGCAGTATGTTATCTCTCCCAACTGGAGGTGATTTGGGACCTGAATTTGGAATACATCTAACCCACTGTTAAAGTCATTCTATTCCATTCATGTCTAAGGAGAACCTAAAGAAGAGCCACCAAAGAATACATTTCACATTCAAAATCAGGTAATATTTGAAATTGAATTTATTTTCTGAAACTGTCCTTGTACTTTGATAGATCAGACACCACATCCAGTTCAGCTATAACCAAGTACCAGTTATAAACACTTGTCTTTTCCTAATGGCACATACCAAATCTCTTGTAGAGCATTAGAAAAATACAGGTGCCAGTCCCCATTGGGACCTTATAAATACTGTGATCCAGGATCACATGAAGGAGACTTTGGTGCTTACTACTGAGCATGGGTAAAGAAATGTGACCATTCTGCTTGTTTTTCTTTTTTTAATGTAAAGTATTTGATAATCACTACTGGATAACTTAAACTACTAACTCCAAGAAATATCAGACCTTTATTATCATTATAGCTCCTAATGATTATTTGTATGTAAAAAGCACTATTTATTTCTGTATATTAATTTTATGAGTTCCAACTCAACAGCACCTAACAACAACAACAACAACAACATCTTTTTACACTACTTGTGGCAGTTTTCTAGTTGATTCTCTGGGTTTTCCCAATCTTATGATTCAAAAATCATATTATCTCCATACACAGTTATATCTCTTCCTTTCTGTTTTTTATACTTATAATTTTTTCTCTTGTATAATTAGGTTGAACAGTAATTCTAGTGCAATACATGTATCCTTATTTACTAATGTGTTATTTGGTTTTGTTTGTTATTGTTTGTCACTTAATATTTCTTGGTAAAGGTGATCTGTATTTTTACTTTCAAAAATTTATATTTTCATTGAGGTATCTATATATTCACACTCAATAGTAAGAAATAAGAGAAAGATGGTAAAATCTAATTGTCATTTCACATTTATTTTGGTATCATCCTGGTTCTTTATATGATAAATGATTTTTTTTTTTAACTAGAGACCTGGACATTTTTGGGTGCTATAAGACTGTGGCTCTTCTTAAAACCTTTGGTTTTAGTAGGTTCTTCAGATCCTACTTCAGCAAGGGAAGATCTCATTACTATCAGGTGGAGGCAGTAGTCCAGGTTCGCTGCTGGACTTACACAACATTGGCACCCAAGGGGTGAGTGGGAGTTGGGTTTCCCACTAGACCTGCACTGATACCTTCTTTGGTGGCAGAAATATAAGTGCCTCTTATGTGCTTCCACATAGCCTCACTGTGTATGGTAAAAAGACAGTCCTCACACACCATTAGACTTCCTCCTAGCCAAGCTAGCAGGAGTAGAAAGGGAACCTCGATTCTGCCTTTCTCAGTAGGAAAAGGCAGGGCTCCCAAGTGATCTCTACCAACACCGCAGCAGGTGAGCGCTGGTCTCCCCAGGAGGATGAAGTCTCACCTGGCTACTTCCCAGGGAATTGTCAGTTATATATATCAAAGAGTTCTTAGAGATTATACTTCACCTCCTGCACTCCCCAATATCAAAAACAAAAACAAAGGAGGGTCACAAGAGGATAAGGGGGAAGTTAATGTGAGCAATGTCCAATAAAATGCACATATGGAGATGTCATAATAAGACCCATTAAGTTGTCCATTGAAATTATTAATTAAAAAAAAGTTTAAGCCAGGTGCGGTGGCTCATGCCTGTAATCCCAGTGGCTAGGGAGGCAGAGGCAAGAGGATCACAAGTTCAAGACCAGAGGTAGTCTTCGTAATTTAGTAAGACCCTGTCTCAAAAAAGTAAAAAAAATGGGCTGGGCGTGCAGCTCAGTGGTCCAGCACCTGCAAAGCATGCAAGTGCAAGGCCCTGGGTTCAACCCACAGTACCGGAAAAAAAAAAAAAAAAAAAAAAAAAAAAAAAAAAGTTTAAAGAAAAAACAATGAAGCCAGAGAAAGTTAAAGTTAATGACATTCTAAGGTCACATGGCTATTTTACAGCTAAGCAAGAACTAAAAGCCACTTTTCCTAAATCTCTTTTAGGGATTGCTTTTTTCCTGTCACAATGTCTAATTTTTAGGCATTTTTCCCCTCATATAATCACCTGCCATACGCCAATGCTGGCTGAAGGTTCCGAAAATGGACGTTTGAAGACCCTGCACATTTTCAAGGCATCTGAGTTGATTTCAGTGAAGTTATTTAACACAGCAAAGGCAGCAGCTAATGGGTAGACACAGGAGAAAAGGCTCACGTATCCAAACTGAAGGAACAACTCCAAGTAATCATCGAAGGTACCCTGCAGTGTCAGTGACAAGAAAGCAGGCATTGTTTTAATGTCATGTAATAGGAATAAGCTTTTGAAATGGTATCCAAGATGTTGGCCTCTAACTATTAAAAAAAATCCTCAAGCAGTTTCTTTCAATTTTTTTCTTCGCAATGATAAATTTATGTAAAAGGCAATTTAGTTCTTAAGTTGCTGAATTGAAGAATGAAAAATGACTTCGCTACTCATTTACTTGTGCTAAATTATTTAAATATTACATTTTCTAAGGCAAACAATAGGAAAGCTAAACATAATTGCTCTTAACCAACTATAAAGAAGTGATCTAGTATCATTGTTAGAGATGGTACCTTCACAACATAGGCACCCCAGAATGTCAGCACCTGATCTTCCATGAAAAGGATGATGTCAGTGAAAACGGTGGAGTAATAATCACCAATAGTTCATCCCTCCATAAAGCAAAAACAACAACAAAAGATAAAAAATAAAAGGTCCTGCATAATTTGTCAGAGGCAACATTTTAGTACTCTGGAATCTAACTGCAGGTTGGCAGTAACTCAGGCAGCAACTGAATTTTGTGGCATTTTAACTTACTTTAGTCTCATTCCCCACTCTTCCACAGCAGCCAAGAAACATAATGGCATGCGTTCCCAGTATCAGAATGGAGATGGGGACCTTTGAAAGCCTCATTCTCAAAGGGAAGTCATTATCTGACCTGGCTGTTGGTAGTCTAGAACATTCCCACTCAAAAGACTTGTCATTAGTCAGCATCACAAAGTTTCCCCCAGTGCTGAAGCCTTCTCCCTAGGGGTGTCTGTTGAATGTTCCAACATCTTGTCTGCTTGAGACAAACAATGGACTAGCTAGGGAGCTCAAAGCAAAGCTGAAAATGAGACATCAGGTAAGTGATTTGAAAAGCTACATTTTCCCTGGAGTCTACAAGATTAGGCAAATGTACAGGACCAGGCACATGGTCAGAAGACCTGAGAAGGTGCTCACCTCTAAATACTCTTGGCCAAGCAGGAAATGAATTCTAAGAGGCAATACTGTAAATGTCCCTACTGAGCATAAAAATATAGACCTATAGCACACAAGCCTGCAGCCATAGCCCTGTTGCATCTGATCCCGTCAGATCTCAGAAGCTAAGCAGGGTTGGGCCTGGTTAGTACTTGGATGGGAGACCACCTTGCAACACCAGGTGCTGTTGGCTTGGGAGAAGGACCCACCAACACATTCCCAAAAAACAATCAGCCATTGAAACCCCTATGAATAGTAGAGAAGCACTGACAATAGTGTTTGGCCTGTTGTACACAGGGTCATTGTGAGTCGGATACTGACTGGACGGCACCTAACAACATAGAATGTTCAACTCAACAACTGCAGATTACCCATTCTTCTCAAAGGTACATGGAATATTCTCAATAACAGATGATATTATTTGGCCATAGAACAATTCTCAATAAATGTAAAAGTCATAAGATCATATATAGCTATATTCTGAAATGAAACTGGAAATCAGTAAGAAGAAAATTTTGGAAATTCACAAATATATAAAAATTGAGTAACATTGGTTATGTTTTAAATCAGAATGTTTCCTGAAGATCATGGGTTTGGCTGTTTGGTTCCCAGGTGATGGCATTGTTTGTGGAGGTCATGGAACTTGGGGAGGTGGGATTCTTGCTTTGGGGAAGGAGCTCCCTGGGAGTGGGCCTTTGGAGGTTTTTACCCAGACCTGCAGCCCGTCTCTGCCTCCTGTACCACAATGCTGTAATCTCTGACTGTGAGCTTCCAATAAACATTTTCTTCTGCAAGTTTTTTTGGGTTGGTTTTTCTGCTACAGTGACAACAGCTGACTAATACAGAATATTGGCACCAGAGAATGGGGTTGTTGTGGAGAAACCTAATTGTGTGGTTCCTAAGTCTTTGAAACCTGTTTGCAGGAGGAGTCTGGTAGTGTTTGGAGATGTGGGCAAGAGAAGCCATGGAGGGCTTGAGTGGTGGTTCAGATGGAAGTAAGGAAGACCAGAATGATGCTACCAATAGAAACACAGATAAGGATCACAGGATTTTACAGGAAAATGAGGACTCTATTGGGCACTGGACTAGAGGCAATCATGTTATATTCTAAAAAAGAGACTGCCTGCAATTTGTCCATGACATGAACTGGCAAACTCATTTGTAAAAGGAATGTCTGAAAAGTAGGTATCTCAGGGACACCCTGCTGGAAAGAGGTTTCAATGAGACTGAATTTAAAAGTAATGAACTTATTAACCTGGCAGAGGAAGTATCATAAAGGTGATGAGATGTAGGAGACAAGGCTTAGTTACTCCTTGCTGTGTTTAGCAAGATTTATGGAAAAATAGAGAAAATGGCAAAACAGGAAGATCTGGAAAATGTGATCTGTAAAGAGACAAAAAGCCATAGCAGTGAGGTTTATACTAGTCAGCTGCATCATTGTAACAGAAAAATCAACCCAGACAAACTTATGGAAGAAAAAGTTTATTGGTAGCTCACAGTTACAGAATCAGTCTGTAACGGTGGTGGGGCAGGCATGGCAGTAGCAGGAAACAGGGAACACGGTAGATGACCTCATGGTTTCACAATGCAAGAGACAAAGAACCTTCTAGAACCGTAAGTTCAGGTAAAAAACAAAATAAAATAAACAAAACAAAAAAACAAAAAAACACCAAACTCCAAAGGCCCAATCCCAGTGACCAAATCTGCAAAGCTAAGTCCCACCTCCCAAAGTTCCATGACCTCCACAAACCGTGCCACCAGCTGGGCACCAATCATGAAAACAATATAAAATTCAATACAAAATTGAATATAAAATTCAAACCATGACACTCTGTCCCTGGCCTCCAAAGGTCCACGGCCACATCTTAATGCAAAATGTATTTAGCCCAACTTCAAAAGTCACCAAAGTCTTAATAGCCTCAACTCTGCTAAAAGGTTCAAGTCTAAGTCTCCACTAAGACTCAAGGAAAACTTAGTTGTGGGCCCCTGCAACACAAAAAATAGGTTAGATAATTCCAATGTATAATGGCACAGAATAAGTATTCCTATTTCAAAAGGCAGGTGTGAGGGCACAGAAAGGAAAGACTGATCAATAACAAGACTGACATCCCACTGAAAAAACAAAAACTATTGGCTCAATTCTGGCATCTGGCACATGTGATATCAACTGGCATCTGGCATCCTGCAACATCTGGGCTCAGATAAGCTTGCATGGCTCTGACCCTGTCACCCTGCCATTTGTAGCACAAATGGTCCCCTGGGCTGGCTCCATTTTTTGCCAGCAGCTTCCCTCAACATGTTTCATGGTGCTGGCATCTCCAACATCTTGAGGTTTCCACTGCTGCTTAGGCTCCACCCACAAAGCTTCACATATCAACCCTTCAGGGGGTCTCCACAGGGCATCCAACCCTGTTAGATATTGCCTGGCCTTGCAGGCTCTCTTCTGGAACCTTGGTGGCAGCTTTCATAATCCCTTAACTCTTGCAGTCTTCATCCCACCAAAAATAGCACCATGTGGACAACGCCAAGAATTGCTGCTAGCTTGAGAGGTAGCTGGGCCCTTTTGGACCATTGTTGCAGCTGCAGCCTCTGTATGCCCAGACCAAGGAACCAATTCTCTCAGCAACCTCTTTCCAGCAGGGTGTCGCAGGGACATTTGCTCTTCAGACACTCCCTTTTTTAATGAGTTTGCCAGTTTAAGTCTGGGAGCTTTTGAATGGAGGGTTCTTTCTAGCTGACTCCTTCTCTGCCCCAAGGCTATCTTTATTGTCCCAGCGCAAAGTACTCAGCTTGTCTTTACCTCAGCTTATCTTCTTTCTTGAACAGGTCCTGTTCACAGTAACTTTTAAAAAGTCTTTACAACAGTAGCTTTTTGTCTCTTTAAACTTTGTACTTTCCAGATCTTCCTATTCTTCCATTTCGCTATTTTTCCATAAATTTTGCTGAACACAGCAAGCAGTAACCAAGCCATGCATCCCACATCTCATCACCTTTGTGATATTTCCTCCACCAAGTCAACTAGTTCATAAGTTTTAAATTTATCCTCACTTAAATGTTTAGGGCATGGAAAAAATGCAGACAATCTCTCTGCTAGAATATAACATGGGTAGCCTTTAGTTTAATGTCCAACAGAGTCCTCATTTTCATGTAAAACGTCGTGACCCTCATCTATATTTCTATCAGCAGCAGTGTTCTGGTCTTCCTTACTCTCACCTGAACCACCACTCAAGCCTTCCAGGGCTTCTTTTGCCTGCATCTCCACACTCTTCTGAACAACTCTGACAAATTCTAAAGACCTAAGAACCACATTGTTAGGTTTCTGCATAGTAGCAACCCCATTCTCTGGTACCACTATTCTATATTAATTAGTCAGCTGTCATCACTGTAGAAGAAAAAAACAATCCAAACCAACTTATGGGAAAAAAGTTTTATTGGAAGCTCACAGTCAGAGGATTAGTCCACAATGATGGTAGGGGAGGTGTGGCAGTAGCAGGAGGCAGAGCCCCTGGGAGAGGACCTCTTGCCATCATAGGAAAGAGAGCCTCTTAGAACTGTAGGTCTGAGTAAAAAATCTCCAAATGCTCAGCCTTAGTCACCACTTCCACAAAGCTGAGTCCTACCTCTCAAAGTTCCATGACCTCCACAAACCTGCCACCTGCTGGGACCCAATGTTAAAACAAATGACCTTGAGGGCATTTTATATTCAAATTATGACATGGTTTAAGTTTCCATCTTAATTTCCATCTTAAGAAGCTTAAAAAAAAGAGTGAACTAAACCTGAAGCAAGCAAAGAGAAATATATAATAGAATGGAAATAAATAAAACAAAATAGGAAACTGATAGAGAAGATCAATGAACCAAAAGTTGGTCCTTTGAAAATATTTTTTTTAAAGGATAAATTACTACCTGTACCATATGAAATAGAGAGGGAGAGAGAAAGACAGAGAGAAAGACTCAAATTACTAAAATTGGAATAAAAGAGAAGATATTAATACTGATCTTACAGGAAGGAAAAAAGGAATATAAGGAAATACTATGAGTAATTGTATGCCAAAAAAACACATAGACAAAATGGATGAACTCCTATCAAAAGTGGCTGAAGAAGAAATAGAACATATGAACAAGCCTATAACAAATAAAGACATTGATGTAGTAATCAAAAACTTCCACCAAAGAAAAGTCCAGACCCAGATGGCTTCACTGGTGAACTCTATCAAATCTGAAGAATTAATATCAATTCTTCTCTAATTCTATTGAAAAAAAAAGAGGAAAGAACATTTTTCAACATGTTCTATGAGGCCAGTATTATCTTGGTACCCAAGCCAGGCAAAGATATCAAAAGAAAATAAAACTATAGACCAACATCCCTTATGAATAAACATGTAAAATGCTCAACAAAATACTGTCAAGTTGGATCCAGCAGCATATTAAAAGTATTGTACACCATGACTAAGTGAGATTTATTTTAGGATTTCAAATAGTTCAAAGTGTGGTTATCAACCAATGTAAATAATTACATTAATAAAGTTTTTAAAAAAGACACATGAAAACAAAATCCAATACCTTTTAATGATTAAAAAAATATTCAACAAGTGAGGAACAGAATAGAATCCCCTCAACCCAATAAATGGATCTATAAAACACCCACTGTTAACATTGTATTAATAGTTAAAGACTGAAATTTCCCCAATTAATATTAGGAATAGAACAAAGATATCTGCTCTCAATTCTTCCATTTGATATTGTCTTAGAGATTCTAGCCAATAAAATTAGGCAATAAAAAGAAATAAGAGGCATACAGATAAGAAAATATTTAAAGCTATCTGTATTTTCAGTGTTGAGTCATGCTCCATCAAAAAAAGGAGGTCCCAGGGGCTTTACTCCATTCTTGTCATTATGGTCGACTCTACTTAGAGGAGGCCACTCTTCCCCAGTCATCTTTTGAACGATTTCCAGTCTGGGGGGCTCACTTTCCAGCATGATATTTGACAGTGTTTCTCTGCTATTTACAGGGTTTTCAATGGCTAATTGTTCCAGGAATGGGCTGCCGGGTCCTTTTCCTTAGTCTGTCTTAGTCTGGAAGCTCCACTGAAACCTGGCCACTGTGGGTGGCCCTACTGGTATCAGAGGTACTGGTAGCATAGGTTTCAGCATCACAGCAACACACAAGCCCCCAAAGCACAACAACCTGACAGACATGTGGGGATAACTCACAATGAGAAGAAACATAGTAGCTGCAACCCTGGGCTCAAACATAAAAAACCAAATGCATGGCACAGTGTCAGGTAGTATCTTGTTCTTTTATATATAGGGTCACTATGAGTCAGACCTGAGTTGACAGCACCCAACAACAATATTTTCAGAAGACATGATCTTACACACAAAAATCCCTTTTAAAATCCACAAAAAATTATTAGACCTAATAAAAGACTTTGGTAAGTGTGTAGGATACAAGATCAACACATGAAAATCAATGGTATTTTTATACACCAGCAATGAGCAAACTGAAAATGAAATATTATTTAGCCATAAAAAGGAATGAAGCACTAGCACATGCTATAACATGAATGGACCTTGAAAACATTATACTTAGTGAAAGAAGTCAGACCCAAAAAAGCTACATATTGTACAGTTTCATTTGTATGAAATATATAGACTAAGTAAATCCATAGATATATTGTTGTTTTTAGGTGTTACTGAGTTGATTCTGACTTATAGTGACCCTATATAGGGTTTTCAATGGCTGATTGTTTGAGAATTGCTTTGGGAGTGGATTGCCACATGGTTCTTCTATTTTTTGCAGTGCTGGGGATTGAACCTAGGGCCTCAGAGAGTGCAGAGCAGCACTCTACCACCTGAGCTAAATCCCAGCCCATCTATAGATAATGTATATTAGTAGTTGCTAGAAGCTGGAAAAGAGACTGCGGACGGATATGGGATTTCTTTCTGGGATGATGAAATATTCTAGAATTACAAGTGGTGACAGTTGCACAATATTGTGAATTTACTACAAACCATGAAATTGTACATTTTCAATAGGTTAATTTTATGGTATATGAAGTATATTTTAATTTTCTTAAAGAGGGGGAGGGCCTGCAGCCATAGCCCTGTGGCATCCGATCCCGTCAGATCTCGGAAGCTAATCAGGGTCGGGCCTGGTTAGTACCTGGATGGGAGACCGCCTGAGAACACCAGAAGCTGTAGGCTTGGGAGAAGGACCTGGCAACCCCCTCCCAAAAATCAATCTGCCATTGAAAACCCTATGCACAGCAGAGAAGTACTGACAATAGTGTTTCCCCTGTTGTACAGTGGGTCGCTATGAGTTGGATACCGACTCGATGGCACCCAACAATAACATCAACAACAAAGAGGGGGAAAAAAGCCAAAAAAACTTGCCTAGTCTCCCTAATAGAAATTGCAGAAACCTTAAAGAGGCCAAAGAAGAAAAGGGTCCACAGCAGAAAGTGGGGGAACCACGGAAGAATGAAGAAAACACCTCTGTAACAGTTTTAAAACCTTCCTGATATTTACAAAGGTTTGCTCCAAAGAGGGGAAGGCAGGAGACGTAAACAGTATGAGGTGAGTTGTTCCCTGACCTTTAACCATTGGACAAAGGAGACTTCACTGAAGTAGGACATCTGGGAGTAGTAACTCTGACTTTCTCCTCGGTCACCACATCTTGACACTCAAATGCCTCACCAGAGGCTTATGGTTCAGGATACCTCATATTTCCTGACCTGAGAGATGCCAGGCACTATACTTAAAGCGGCACAGTGATTAAGTTACTGAGCCAGCCCTGGTGACATGTGAGGCCATGCTCACACCTTATGCCAGTGCTTCTCCAATTTCTGGCATCCTCAGCCTCAAGATCATGTAGTACACATGCGATAATCATTTCAGTTGAGCAGAAACCCCCTTCACCATGCTTTACAGCAATATTAAGTGCTATTTTAAAATTCATAAATATAATTATTACTGTAGTTCCCAATCAGTCTTTCACCAAGATACATATATTAGGCTCAGTAACTGAGTTTTAGTGTAACTAGGATAGATTCTACTTCCAGTAGGTTTCTTATTTTATATCTTACTAAAATAGAAAATCCTACACACAATTATGGGGCACTGGAGATGGAAGAAGTGCTTCTTTCAGATGCTCTGGATATTTGGATCAAGTATGAGCCCAGGGGTTCTGAGTGAACCTCACTGGGGTTTTTAGGGCTCAGAAGATAGTAACACCAAACATGTGCACCTCAAAGCTGGCAAGCTGAAGGCACAGCATAGGACTTGATGGGAGAAGTTTCTACACCATCCATGGTTCCATTGGCTCTGGAAAGTATTGCTTTATGCTGTGTTGTATCATCTAGATGAGGTTTTTAAATATGCCCAGGGATATAACACTGACTTACTTCTGTAAAGAATGAAGAAATCATGAGTTGGGAAAGAGTAAAAACTCTTTTAACAATTGAGCCATTTTTCACCATAGTTCAGTCTTAAGAAATCCTGATGTGGTATGCTCAGCATTCAAAATCGCAGTTTCTGCTAGTAAAAGTCAAGCCTTTGTAGAGGCGTACAGACAGTTTCTCTCAGAGGTGCCACTGGGCAGCCTCTGGGAGTCACACAAAAGCTTCCTGGCATATCAGTGTCCAATGCACAGGGAGTCCCTTCCCAACACAGCAGTGTGCTTCACATTCTGTGCTTCCACCTCCCAATGTGATTCTAAGGGATGACATGCATCATATTAGTAGCTTTATACTTCTGAGTACTTTTGAACCAATAACTTTAGCAAACCAGGGGTGTAAATGAATGGCAAGAGCAGAAAAATGCAAACTTAACAAAGTAATCAAAAACACACAAAATAAGAATACAAGAATTAAGATGTATGGTGCCCTATTAGCTGCAAGTTAGCAAATCCCAACTAAGACAATTCTAAGAACCTATGTGCAAACTTTAAGAACAAAGTACTTATTAAAAATACTATGGTATTTTGGTAAAAGGATAACTAATTTTGCAGATCAAATTTGTTAAGTGTATGAAGAAAAGTTCCAGGTGACCTGTCCCACTTGGTCCTCAGGTCATGTCTCACATTTCCCTACATAGAACATATTTATTTAGTGCAGAATTGAATGGCAAGGAAAGAAAGTATAGAATGAAGGCAACACTCAGTATATAGGCCACAGAGACTGGGCTGTTCTTTTGCTGAAACTGTTCTTTATTAAATATTACAATGAGTGCCTGCTAAATGCCAAGCTCTGTCTTAGAAACAGTTTCCCTAATAAATAACATGGGTCTCTTACCCTCAGTGACTGAGAAAGGAAAATTATTAGCTGATGGCATAAAAACCCTAAAGAAAATATTAGCACACTCTACATGGCAATGTACATAAAAATATTAAATTAATAGAGTTAATCATTCAAATTTAAGCATGGTGTTCCATTAGGAAATTTATTAATGCAAATTAAAACACTAAATAACCAAGCAGATAATGTGATAAGCACAATAGAAGAAAAAAGGAACCTCGATAATATTTATCATCATTCAAATAAAAAACTTCAGAAAATAAGAGAAAACATTTTTAAACTGAGAAAAAATTATATTTCCCAAATATGGAACAAACCTAATAGCCAATGGTGAGAAGATAAAAAAATCAAGAGCAAGATAAAGATTCTGGTTATAACTACTTTTACCCAAATTGTATTAAATGCAACAGTGAACCTAACAGATAATAAAAAAATAAAATTTGAAGAGGGAAAACAGGCATTATTTATAGCTGAAATAACTATCTAGGTAGAAAATACAACCAAAAAATCCATAGGAAAAAATGTTGGAAATAATAAGAGAGTTCAGCAAACTTGCACAAACATGCAGGGTAGGTGATACAAAAAATTCAACAGCATCCCATATGCCAGCAACCAATGAGAAAACACATTTTTAAAGAGAAACCATGAACAGGGCTCAGGAAAGTCTCAAAGCATCTACCCTCAGATACAATGGAAAAGAACCTTTACAAAATCTGTCACCAAGTCATCTAAGTGATCAAATAGGGTGGCCCCACAAAAGGGACAACTTGACCTTAGTCAGTCCTGATGTGGTGCAACAGAAGCTCACATATAAAATGACACTATTGTAACCTTATGAGGAATCAGATATTCAAAAAAGCCACTGTCGAAGATGGCGGAGTAAAGGCAGCCTCCACGTGATGTGGGAAAACGAAGGAGTTAGAGTTAGAAGGGAGGGAGTCTTTTTCCAGAGAAAAAAGTCTGGAGAAGCACAGAAACCATAGAGAAGACTGCTAGATGGTCCCAAGTAGCAGAACTGAGCTGAACAGTGAGAAGACTGATCAGGACACATCTCCAGCCATGGCTGCCCCTGGGGGAGGGGAAAAGGAACCCCTATCCAAAGAGGTAAGCCAGACAGCCCTGACCGTCACACAGGACACCCCCCCTGTCCTTGAAGCCTTTGAACTCTTCCAGGGACTTGCTGAGACAGTAGCTCTCCCTAACTGAGGAGTTTAGCATTGGAGAAGTGACTCTTTTTCCCATGTTCCATGTCTCTGAGGGTCATGACCCAGCATCATCTTGAGAGGGAATCGATTGTGTGAGACTGAGCTACCCAGAGGGCCTGAAAACAAAGAATCATCACCCATGGAGAGCCTGGGGGTGACTTGTCATAGCCCTTCCATGCTACACACCTGCAGCCAGTAGTTGTAGAGAAGGAGGAGACAGACCACTGACATGCTGAGAGATTCAGGCAACAAGAGGCTTGGGGAAGATGCTCAGAAGCAAGCCCAACCCCTGGGGAGAGGAGACAATTCCATCTCTTGAGGGGATCTACGGAGACTGTCATCTCTGAGCTGTGGTCAGATAAAAAGACTCCATCCTCAACTGATCACCACCTCCACCTAACAGACTCCAATATCAGAGGCCACAGAAAGAAGCTTCTCCATTACTTTTTCTTTTCTTTAATTTTTTTTTATTTTTTTTTTTATGTCTGCTGTGCTGAGGTAATTGCGGTGTCATAGTATAGCATCCACAGCCTTTTTCTTATTTTTGCTTGGAGATAGGATCACATTGAATTGCACAGGCTGCCTCTGTCCTGGGGCTCAAGATATTCCTGCCTCATCTCCCAGAGATGGTGAAGTTTCAGGGGTGCAAGTTGTTGCCTGCCTGCTTTTTCTCCCCCTGTTGTCATTGTGAATTTTTATTTCCTCACTTCCCTTTTTCTAATGTAATTTTTATCTTTTTTCTTTTTAATATTTTCTATCTTTTTCAGCCTGCCTGCCTTTTCTGTCTCTCTCTTTTTCTATTTACTATACTTTAAATCTTTTAGCCTTACTACTTCTTATTTTTCTGCTTATGTTTACCTAATTCTGTTAATATATCTTTTCCTTTTTATCTTTAGCTCCTTTCCTTCCCTCTTCCTAACATTCATTTCCTTTCTAAATCTTCTTTTCCTTTTCTTTTACTTCACCCTTGAGGCATCCTCCTCTCTCCTCTTTCTCTGATCCCCCTTTTTCAGGTAAATACTATTTATACCTTCACCCTAAATATTTTGTACCTTCATAGTTTATTCTATACCATTGATGCCATTCTTTGTTCTACGAGCAATGGTGGTGCAACAGTTGGTTTTAAGTGGTTTTAAGCATATTTCTGTATCTGGTTTGGTTGAGTACTGTACCTGTCATAGAAGTTTGTCTTCCTCTCTGGGAGTGGCACTGAAGATTGTGATCTCAAGAGAAAGTTGCTCACTACAAAGATCCCAAAATAAAATAGGAAATAATATCCACCTCTACAGATTTGCAAATCATAAATCAGAAACACCAGAAATATGAAAAAGCAAGGCAATCCATTTCTTCCAGAAGACCATGATTCTTTAAACACTGAACCCAAAGCTAGTGAAACAGCTGAAAAATCAGACATGGAATTTAAAAGTATACTTGGAAAACTGATCAATGATTGCAAAGAAAACATAAACAAGCAAATGAATGAAGGAAATCAATACAGGGCCTAGGCCAGAAAGTCACCAATATAGAAAACAAACTCAGCAAAATGGATGAGAAATTCAGTGAGGAAATTGATATTTTGAAAACAAAACAAAACAGAAATGTTTGAAATGAAGACCTGTGGGGTGTGCCCCTCTCAGTCTGGCTGGGATGTTCCAACGGGTGGCACCACCACACACACAGATACTAAACACAATTCACTCAAGACCCTCAGGTGAGGGGCGTGGACTCCTGCAGCCCTAGGGATGCTGGCAGGATGCTGCGAGATGGGAGAAAGGAAAAGACTTGGGCACTTTTGCCTTGCGGGGACAAACACAGCTCTTTATTTCTCGCTCCCTTCTCCCTCCTTCTAAGGGCAGGGAGAAACCCAAATCATACAGCTTTAAGTACTAGCTGCTCATATATTGCCTCAAGAGCAGATACTCCCATATTGGTGATCTTGGTGGTCACAAGGAGAGAGTTCTTGTTTTGCTGGTGGTCAGACAGAGAAAGAGTTCTTGTCTAGTCAGTGGTCGAAGGTCTGGGCAAGAGAGAGAGATCTTTCCTTGCGGAAGGTCCGGGTGAGAGAGAGCGAGAGATCTTGCTTCCTTGGTGGTTCGGGCGAGAGAGAGTTCTTACCAAAGGTCCAGGTGAGAAAGAGGAGAGTTCTTTCCTTGCTGAGGGTCCAGGCAAGAGAGAGTAAGCTGCTGCAGTGCAGCTCCTTATATAGCTTGCCCACAGAATGGCCTGAGCCAACCAGCTTTGAGTCCAATTGTCCAATCAGGTTTGGGGGATTTGTGAAAGATTTTGTACAAATGTCCAATCAAGTTACTTTCATTTTCCCTAGATTTCTAATTTACAAACCAGATCTTCAAAAGTCATTTTCCCAGTGTGGGGGTTTTTGCCAATTTCCTCCCAATTTCCCCCTACAAAGACCTCAATAAACCAAATTTAAAAAAAAAAAAAAAAAAAAAAAAAAAAAAAAAAAAAAAAAAAAAAAAAAAAAAAAAAAAAAAAAAAAAAAAACAGTGGAAAGCACCACCAGTAAAATAGATGAAGCAGAAGATCGAGTATCAAGGATGGAAGATAAGGTTAAGGAAGTAATACGTTCAGATATCAACAAAGAGTACAATTTAAAGAACATGACCACTATTTTCAAGAACTTAGGGATATGATCAAGAGACAAAACCTAAGAATCTATGGGGTAGAAGAAGGAGCTGAGATAAAAATTAATGGCATATAAAACTTATTCTGTGAAATAAGAACAGAAAATTTCCCAACTATGGGAAAAGAAATGGACACCAAACCACAAGAGGCATTCAAAACACCATGACCAAAAAAGAACCTCCTCATGACAACATAATAATTAAAATGCCAAGATTACAAAACAGAACAAAAAAAAATATTAAAAGGTGTAAGAGAAAAACACCAACTCACAAAGAAAAATCCATAAGAATTATATCAGACCCTTCAGCAAAAAAAATCCTAAATTCTAGGAAAGGATGGAAAGATGTATTTCAAGCCGTGAAAATAAATGACTGCCAACCAAGAGTATTATATCCATCAAAGTTATCATTTAAAATTGATGGAGAAATAAAGACATTCCAAGACAGGCACAAACTAAAGCAATACATTACCACCATGCCAACATTGCAGAACATACTTAAAGGAATCCTACACATACAGGAGGAAAAAAGACATTCTTCACCATGAGAGCACAGATAATAATAAACTTCTTGGAAGGAAAAGACAAACTAAAGAGAAGTAAGAAAGAATCCATCATGTTTAACTCAAAAAACCAGTAAATCTAGACTGTAAGTAAGAGAGAAAGATAAAAACAAATAGTATATGAACCAACCAATGCAACAGGAAAACACCCAGCACAATAACCAGCAAACCTCTCTCAATGTTAGTTAGGTGCTGTCAAATCAGGTCCAACTCATAGAGACACTCATAGAGTTTTTAATAGCTGATTGCTTCAACATTGCTTTGGGAGTAGATTGCCACGTCCTTCTCCCATTCTCTCTCAATAATAACCCTAAATATAATGTTCCAATAAATTAACTCCCCAGACATATGTTAGTTGACTAAATTAAAAAACAAGATCCAACAATTTGTTGTCTGCAAAAAACCATATCTCACTGGTAAGTAAGTACACCCACAGACTAAAAGTAAAGGGATGGAAACTGATAAAGAAGCAACTAGAAGCCAAGACCGAAACGAAAAAAAAAAAAAAAAAAAAAAAAAAAAAAAAAAAAAAAAAAAAAAAAAAAAAAAAAAAAAAAAAAAAAAAAAAAAAAAAAAAAAAAAAAAAAAAAAAAAAAAAAAAAAAAAAAAAAAAAAAAAAAGTAGACTTCAAGTTAAAACTGGTCCAAAGAGACAAAGAAGGTCACTACATATTAATAAAGGGAACAATTGACCAAGAAGATATAAGAATTGTAAATATAAATGCATCAAACATTAGTGAACTCAACTTCATTTAAAATAACACTACTAGAGTTAAAGGGACAGATAGGTCCAGATACAGTAATAGTGGGTGACTTCAATACCCTGTTCTCATCAATAGATAGAACATCCAGACAAAAAGCAACAAGGAAACTTCAGAATTAAATAGCACAATACATCAAATGGACTTAATAGACATATAGAGAATATTCCACACAAAAGCTATAGAATACACATTCTTCTTGAAAGCCCATGTAACTTTCTCTAAAATAGATCACATTTTACTCCATAAATCAAGTCTTAACAAATATAGAAAAACTGAAATAATTTCATGTATCTCATCAGAACAAAGAGAATAAAATTAGAAGTGAACACCAACAGAAATTACAGAAACTACAGAAATACATGGAGAATATACGATACACTCTTAAATGACCAATGAGTGTTTGAAGAAATCAAAGTGGAAATTACAATAAAATCTTACAATAAAATGAAAATGAAAACTATAAATGAAATGAAATTACAATAAAATGAAATGAAAATTACAATAAAATCTTACAATAAAATGAAAATGAAAACACAACCCACCAGAACCTTTGGTACACAGCAAAGACAGTCCTAAGAGGGAAGTTTATAGCAATGAGCACCTACATTAAAAAATTAGAGCAGGCTCAAATAACTTAATGATGAATCTTAAGATCTTAGAAAAAGAAGAACAAACAAAACCCCAAACCAATAGATGGAAAGAAATAATAAAGATCACAGCAGATATTAATGAAATAGAAACTAAAAGAATAATAAAAAGAATGAAACAAGAAAAAACTAGTTCTTTGAAAAGATAAACATGATCAAAAAACCCTTAGTCAAACTAACCAAAGGAAAGGAAGAAGACTCAAATTAAGAAAATTAGAGATGGAAAAGGAAACATTACAACAGATACCAATGAATTCCAGAGAACTCTTAGAGAATATTTTGACAAATTATATTCCAAAAAACTGGAAAACATAGATGAGATGGATAAATTCTTAGACATATATGACCTACCAAAATTAAATCAGGAGGATATAAACAACTTAATTAAACAGACCTATCACAAGCAGTGAGGTCAAAGCAGTAATAGTTTCCCATCAAAGAAAAGCCCAGGACCAGATGGATTTACTGCTGAATTTTACAAGACCTTTAAAGAAAAATTAACATCACTGCTCCTCAAATTATTCCACAAAACACAAATGGAAAGAACACTACCACACTCATTCTATGAAGCCAGAATTACCCTGATACTAAAACCAGATAAGGATGCATCAAAAAATGAAAATTACAGACCAATTTCCCTGATGAACTGAGATGCAAAAATCCTTAATAAAATACTTGCAAATCAACCTCAACAACACATATAAAAGATCATACACTATCATCAAATTGATTTCATTCTAGGGATGCAAAGCTGGCTACAAGACAATAAATGTAACACAGCACATAAATAGACTCAGAAACAGAAATCATATGATCCTATCAACAGATGCAGAAAAGGCCTTTGACAAAGTTCAATGTCCTTCTATGATAAAAGCTTTGAAGAAACTAGGACTTGAAGAAACATACTTCAACAAAAAAAGGCAATATATAAAAGCCCTACAGCCAACATCATACTAAACGGGAAAAAATTGAAAGCATTCCTCTTAAAATCAGGAACAAGACAAGGACTTCCATGGTGTCTGCTGCTATTCAATGTAGTAAATGAATTATTAGCCACAGCAATAAGACAAGAGAAAGCAACAAAAGAGATCCAATTAAGAAAAGAAAAAATCAAATTATCCCTATTTGCAGATAATATGATCCTATACTTAAAAGATCCTAAAGACTCCATCAGAAAACTCTTACAGCTGATGAACACCTTCATCAAAGTAGTAGGATACAAAATTAACATACAAAAATCAGTGGCTTTTCTGTATACCAACAACGACTAGGTGGAGAAAGATACCAGGAAAACAATCCCATTCACAGTAGCTTCAAAATAAATAAAATACCTCAGAATAAACCTAATCAAGGAGGCGAAATATCCCTATAATGAAAACTTTAAAACACCAAAGAGATTGAAGAAGATACTAGAAGATGGAAAGATCTCACACACTCATGAATTAAAAGAATATTGTGAAAATAGCTGTATTAGTGAATGCAATCCTCATCAAAATCCCAATGATATTTTTTCTTCACAGAAATGGAGAAAACAATTCTAAAATTCATATGGAAACACAAAAGACCCCAAATTGCTAAAGCGATCCTGAGGAGAAAGAATAATGCAGGAGGCTTCACAATTCCTTATTTCAAATTATACTACAAAGCTATAGTAAAAAAAACCTGCATGGTTCTGGCACAAAAACAGACATGTAGACCAATGGAACAGAATAGAAGACCCAGAAATAACCCATGCAGCTACAGGCATCTGATATTTGACAAAGGTGCCAAAAATACAAGTTGGAGAAACAATACCCTCTTAAGACATGGTGCTGGAAGAACTGGATATTGTCACGTAGAAGACTGAAACTAGCTCCCTCTCTCACACCTTGTACAAAAATCAGTTCAAAATGTATCAAAGACCTTAACATAAAACCTAAAACTTAGAAAATGCTACAGGAAAACATATGGTAAACACTTCAAGACATAAACCTCAGCAAGTACTTTCTGAATAGGACCCCAAAAGCACAGGAAACAATAGTAAGAATTGACAAATGGGATTGCACTGAATTAAAAAGCTTTTGCACAGCAAAGGGCACAATTATCAGAACGAAGAGTCAACCTGCAGAATTGTACAGCATTGTGCCTCGTGGGTATCAAGGATAGGCAAGATGGCGCCAAGCAGAAGTGCTCAAGGCGGGTACCTAAATTGTTTCAAAAAAAATTATGAGCCAGGTGCAGTGGCGCACACCTATAATCCCAGCAGCTCTGGAGGCGGAGGCAGGAGGATCGCAAGTTCGAGACCACAGGCAGTCTGCATAATTTAGGGAGACCCTGTCTCAAAAAGTAAAACAAACAAACAAACAAAAAAATGGGCTGGAGGCAGCAGCTCAGTGGTCCAGCACTTGCAAAGCATGCAGGTGCGAGGCCCTGGGTTCAACCCCCAGTACCAAAAAAAGAAAATTATGATTGGCTACGGCTGCTTCCAGGCTTATGAGCACTGCATGATCACTGTAGAGAACATATTGTGCCTCACTACCTGCTCGGAACGAACTTTATGCTGATTGCTCAGGATAAGATGATTGACTGTTACTTTTGCTTTTGGTCTCTGTAAATGTGTCTGAACTTCCTCAACAAACTGAGGGCTCTTTTCCACCACCTCCTGGAGACTGCTGTGTGGTTCTTGCACCTCCATGCACTCACCCTTCTCTGAGTGTCTCAGACCCAGTTGCTGGCGATGTGGGTCTGACACAGAATGGGAGAAAATCTTTGCCAATTATACATCAGAGGATTAATATCTAGAATATATAAAGAGCTCAAAAAATTAAACCCCAAAAAAGCAAAGTATCCAATCAAAAAATGGGCAAAAAACCTTAACGGAGACTTCTCAAAGAAAAAATATAAATGGCCAACAATCGTATGAAAAAGTGTTCAACATCCTTAGCCATCAGGGAAATTCAAACCTAAACTACACTGAGATACCACCTCGCTCCAGTCAGAATGACTACCATCAACAATACAACAACAAATGCTGGCGAGGATGCAGGGAGAAGGGAACATTTATACACTGCTGGTAGGCATGCAGATTGGCGCAGCCACTATGGAAATCAGTATGAAGGTTCTTCTAAAAATCCAAAATACAATTACCATAAGACCTGGCTATACCACTCCTGGGTTTATATCAGAAGGATACAGAGATACTTGCTCTTACTTGGTGTTATTCACAATAGCCAAGATATGGAATCAACCCAGGTGTCCATCGACAGATGAGTAGATAAAAAAATTGTGGGATATATACCCCATGGAGTTTTACTCAGCCATAAAGAAGGATGAAATTATGGCATTTGCTGAAAAATGGATGGAACTAGAGATCATTTTAAGTGAAATAAGCCAGATCCAGAAAGATAAACATCACATGTTTTCTCTCATATGTGGATGTTAGACTTCAATATATATTCATTATTAAAATATATAGGTCATGTAAGCAGAAGGGGCCCAAGTAGAGAAAGATAATAGACTAAAGAAAAAAGGAGGGGACAAGAAGAAAGGGTAATGGGAGAAAAGAAAGGAAATATCATTGATGTGGTCTTTATGGCAAAATCAGGATGTACGTATATAGATAAATACATGCACAAAAAAGACATGCACATAGAAAGGAGACCATTGGTGGGGAGGGGAAGGAAAAGGAAGGGGGTCATGATAGGGTAAGGAAGACGTGAACATGAGCAATATACAGTGAAATGCCTGTGTGTAAATGTCGTAAGAAGACCCAATAAGCTGCACATTAAAAATTACCAACAAAACAGCTACTGTCATCTTACAAAGAAACAGTACTTTGAAAAATAAGGTAGAGGAGATTATTCTAGTCCTGTAGTTTTCAAACTTATTAATTTAAAAAATGGTATTGAAGATTTGGTGGGTGTGGTCGTGCATGCCTATAATCCCAGTAATTTAGGAGGTAGAGGCAGGAGGATGGCAATTTCAAGGGCGGAGGCAGCCTACATAACTTGTCTCAAAATAAAAGGTAAACAAATAGTCTGGGGATTTAGCTCAGTGACATCGTGTGTTCAATACCCAAGTATCAACAAATAAAAAAAGTTATTTGAAGATATTAAGGCCATCCTTATATGAGTTTTATCTAGTGATATTTACCTTATTAGAAATTTAAACTGAGAAACTTAAGTGTTTTAATTAATTCACTGAAATACTTAAATATTAACATAAGTGAAATAGCTTTTGAAAAAACAATTATATTTTCTAAGTAAAAAAATATTTCAGCACAAAGAGTTACTCATTTACAGTTTTTGGCAAGCCTCTCCAATGTCTAGCTTAATAGAAGGCAGCTTGCTTGCTTACTGACTCACTTGTTGGAGTGTTCTCTATGAAAATTCAGCCTCTTGCTGCTAGGTAGTTGGATACAAACTAGCAGTTCCAAGAAAAGTACAGCAGTGGACAATGATGATCTATGAAGCTACACAGCCTTAGAGCCACATTGATGAAGCAGGGGTCAGGGGACCTCAATAGATTACCCTTTGTGGGGCTACAGCAGAAGACTTCTTTCCTCTTACTCTATCCTCCATTTTCCAACTTTTTCACAATGAGTACATATGACTTTTATAAAAATATCTTCTTAAAAAAATTTCAGTCAAACTGCTTTTTCCGAAAGCCTGGCAATATTATTCTAAAGTTATATGTGGTAGTCAGGATGAGATTACAGAATATGCAATTCTGAATTCTTTGACTTCAGTGCAGAGCAAAATGCACCAAGATGGAAGGACCAATGCTCAGAAAACAATCCTCTAGAGAAAATGTGACCTCAAAGTATCTTCTATCTCCCTGCAGATGAAGACAACTGAAAAAGCGATATCCAATGTCACTCCAGGAGAGAGGAAATGGGGAGCTTGTAGGAGGGGAAAATGGGTCAGACCATTCAGGACCCTGCAGGTAAGGGAGAGGGAGCCCTATTAGCCTAAAGTTCACTCACAGTCCCAGGACCTTTGAGAGAAATTAGTTTACTATTTGTTTTACTTCACATCAGAGAGCCTGTGCTTTATAACAGAAAGCCTTTGAGTTAGGAAAGCAAAGTCTTGAATCTTGCTTCTGATTTAGTCACCAAATGACTAATCACATAGAGCATCAGTTGCACCCTTTCTTCAGAATAATTCTAGAGCAAAAGTGTTATATTTAAGCAGTGAATTCACATAATAAAACCCCTGTTCTTTTCCTTCATAAAGGAGAGAAGAGCTGGGTGCAGTGGTACACACCTGTAATCCCAGCGACCCAGGAGGCAGAGGCAGGAGGATCACAAACCCAATGCCAGAGGAAAGCCTGCACAACTTAGCAAGACCCTATCCCAAATGAAAACATTTAAAAAGGGGCTGGGTGTGCAGCTCAGTGGTGGCTAGGCCCTTGCCTAGCAGGCAAAAGGCCCTGGGTTCAACCCTCGGTACTACAAAAATAAATAAATAAATTAATTAATTAATTAATTTAATTTGCCAGAGGAAAGGAGATATTATGAGATGCAAGAAGTGGGAAGACCTAAGATTTTGGCAGTCACCCAACTGGCTTCCAGGTGTCCAATGTGGAAGAGTTGTGTGGACAAGGTGCACATGCATTGTTCCCATTATGGTAGACCACTCACCTTGCACAGGGAAAGTCAGACAGAACCATCTGGAGACACTGAGTATTGGTTTAGGGCACTTAAGGGGATGATGATGTTTACTCAACTGCAGAGAAAAAGAACAGCTGAAAGCAGATTCAAACTGACTGTAGGAATACAGAAGTAGGACAGTCTAGACAATAATATTGCAAAATGATCACAAGAAACTTTGCAGGGCATGAGAGAGGACACAAAGAACAAAGGGAGGGAAGAGTCTGCATAGTTTACAAAAGGCAAGCCACAAAAGGTTGGGGCTGCAGAAATGAGACACAAGGGCAGAACCAGCAGCACCCAGTGAAGGCTGGCAAAGCAAGGCCTCTCCCCAGGACAGGAGATGGAATGATGACCATGTGGGTGGAGCAGTGCTTCCATCTCCACAGGAGAATGAAGGAAGAAAAACAAAACTGGTCAAAAATGCCCTTCCTTGGCACAAGCAAGGAGAGAATTCTAATAGGATGTGGCTTGAACTAAGTGTTTACCCCAAGGTTAGGAAGCACTCGGCCAATCCAGGAAAGATGGCTCCACTGAGTCCGTAGGCTTGTCCATAACTCCTCTACATATGTGTTTTATCTATAGCTCATTAATAAAATAGGAACACTGTTTTAGTTACACTGTGAGTTTATACTTTGAATCTTCTCCCTCAAATAGAGCAATGAGAGAAAATGCTAGTGCATAGATGGATATTTTAATCAAAACACATATAACCAAACAAAAACAAGAAAAACAGAGGCATAAGTGAGAAATGCAAGATATAAATGTGGAATGTGACCAGGCTCTAAGTCCACAGGCCACCCAAGGTGGACAGGATCTGCATTTGAGGGACAGGAGAACCGAGAACACCCATTCCCCTGATGTGTAACTGGAACTAGGCTGACTACGCAAAATGGGCAGGACAGTGGCCCCCTGCCCTTAAAAGGAGGGTGAAAAAAAGGGAGAAATGTAGCTCAGGAACTACACTTTAGGTTGATAGCTACTTAACTGGCTCTGTACCCAGATCTACAGAATCCTCAACATCACCACAAGATGGGAACTCTGGGCTATAAGCACTTGGTCTTGTCCTAGGAACTTGGAGGCCCATTGGGGACAACTGAAAAACATGAGCAGGGAGAGAAGTGGGCAGAAAGAGAGGATGGGCAACTCTCACTCAAGATGGGCAGTGTATGGGAACAACAGGCAAAAACTCAGTCATCAGAAGATCAATTCATTCCACATCAAAAAGAGACCACGGAATTTAAAAATGAACCCTCCCTGTATGACCCACAGAGGGGTCTATTTCACAGAGACAAATACCATCCCAAGAAGGTGGCACCAGGATGTGAAAAACAAAGATCTGTTGCAACCATGATTTCAATTACACACACCCCTGCCAAATATAGAGATAGTGAATGGACTCAGAGCTCAAGAACAGTTTGCAAAACAATACAGAGCTTGGTTTTAATGAGCTACATTTTGCAAATACAACAACCAACCAAACAACTAATAATCCATTTGCACTTCCTAAAAATGACTCAGAAATTCCATCTCACACAAATTATATTTAAAACAGCAGTAACTGAAACTAAAAATTAATCTTCAGGTTAGCATTCCATTTTTTAGCAATGGGTCCCACTCTTTCTGCTAGAGCCATTGTTTTCTATGAGTGTTAAATGTCAAGAGCAAGCAATGCTGTTGCTTCTGCAGGGGCCACTATTCTCTGCACTGTCATCTTTGGAGCAAGTACTCCTACATTGTTCTCTGGAGAACAGTCAAGTAATTCTCTGCACTCACCTGATGGTTTTTATTGAGCATAACTTTAGATTTAAGACAGCAATATTTTAACACACAGTCCCATCTTTTTAGCTTCAAGGTGGTTCAGGGAGAGGAAACTGGCTGGAAAGCACTTATAAAATAGTCACATCTGAGACAATGACTATGTAACATGTGTTGAACTCAGCACCTGCCTATTATTCATGTTTGATTCAGCAGTATTCCCACTTACCAAATAAGTTCCCATTTCCTTCTCCAGGATGACTTGTTCATACAGTGTAGTGTCGATATCTGCTGTTAAAGCCTGCACCTTCCTCTTTACCTTCACACCATGCTTCCTTTGGAGCCAATAAGGAAGAAGAGATTCCACAATTTGATTAAGAATCTGGGAGGTGATCAAGAGTGTGGCCAAGCTCTAAAGACAAACATATAAATCATGTTTGGCAATGTCGCTTAATGAGACTATAACATATATACAATTATGCAATCAATAAAATGGAATCTTTAAAAATAAATCATGTACAATTATGTTATAAAAATAGAATTAAAAAAGCTAGGTGTTGAATAGTGTATCTAATTTAGGATTTTTCACAGAAAAGATTTATACATTAAAATATAAGTAAGATTATAATAAGTCAGTCAAGAGTTGGTAAGAAAATGAATCAACTTGAAATTGTGTTACGTGTCATCTCATCCTCACTATAACATATGACTCTAAAGGATGTTACCAATTATGAAGAAAAAAAGTTTGTCTACAACTTTAAAAAAAAATAAATTATAAAATTAACAGAAAATAGGAAATAAAAAACCCCCCATAATTCCACAACTATGAGAGAACCATTGCCACATGCTGGGCTCTTTTTCCCAACTATATGTAAAAATAAAACTATAATTGTCCTAAATGTACATAGTTTCATATTTTGCTTTTCTCACTTAATGACATTTTCCCATGTCATTAAAAAATCTTTTTTACTTAGCTTATACAGTCCTTTCAAATTAAGTTTCATTCCCAACTTTCACTACAATAAATGCTGCTCTTGGATATCTTGGATATCCTCAAAGTTGTTGTTGTTAGGTGCTGTCAAGACAGGTCCGACTCATAGCGACTCTATGTACAACAGAATGAAACACTCTCTGACACTGTGCCATGCCTGGCACTACTGTCAGTGCTTCCCTGCCATTCATAGGGTTTTCAATGGTTGATTGTTTGGGGTTTGGGCTACCAGGTCCTTCTCCCAAACCCAGCAGCTGATGTTCCCAAGCAGTCTCCTATCCAAGTACTAACCAGGCCTAACCCTACTTAGCTTCCAAGATCTGACAGGATCAGACACCAGGGTGGTATGGCTGCACAATTACAGAATATCTTCATCTTCTCTGATTAAATAAAATTTTAAGTTTCCTTAAAAAAGGATCTCAAGATCTCAGATAAGTATTAAGAAGCCTAGATTTTGAAATACAGCTGACTAACAATCTCAGAATATTAGAACAAGGAAGGAACAGTGCTACTGAAAACCAGCTTAAATCTAAAAAAGAGAATTTAGAAATTAATACTTTGTCCTCTATTAGTCACTTATATTATATGATCTAGAAATTACAATGTGTCAAAGTAGATGTAGGACTTTCTCAAATAAGAACAGAAATAGCATTGCATAGAATCCACTAGTCTCCAATGTTAACAACTTACTAATTTAAAAGTGAAATTTGTAAGACCTGTTTAAAATTATACCAATCACCCTCTATGCAAGTCCCTCATAGAAATTCAATTAATGAATTCAATTTTTTGCTTTTAGAATTGCTCTAGCAAGATTTGAAGTGAACTATACAATTGAAATTACTGCCATATATACTGCCATATATATATATACATATATATATATATATACATACACATATATATACGCACACACATATATACACACACACACATACACACACATATATATGTGTATATATCATGAATCTAGGAAAATTAGAAATCATTAAAAGAGAAATGGAGTGCATAAACATTGACATTCTAGGCATCAGTGAGCTAAAATGGACTGGCATGGGCCATTCTGAGTCAGATAATCAGGTAGTCTACTATGCCTAGAATGACACACTAAAGAGAAATGGGGTTGCATTCATCATCAAAAAAGACATTGCAAGATCTGTTCTCAAATACAATGTTGTCAATGATAGAATAATATCCATACACCTACAAGGAAGGCCAGTTAATTTGAATATTGTTCAAATTTATGCACCCACCACTATGGCCACAAATGAAGAAAGGGGAGATTTCTACCAGCTTCTGCAATCTGAAATAGATCAAACATGCAATCAGGACATACTGATAATTAATTACTGGTGACTGAAATGCAAAGGTTGGAAATAAAGAAGAAGGCTCAGTAGTTGGAAAATACAGCCTTGGTGACAGAAACAATGCTGGAGATCACATGATAGAATTTTGTCAGACCAATAACATTTTCATTGCAAATACGTTTTTTCAACAACATAAATGGTGACTATACACATGGACTTCACCAGATGGAACATACAGGAACCAAATCGACTACATTTGTGGAAAGAGAGGATGGAAAAGCTCAATATCAAATGTCAGAATAAGACCAGGTGCTGATTGTGGATCAGAGCATCAATTGCTCATATGCAGGTTCAAACTGAAAATGAAGAAAATTAGGACAAGTGTACAAGAGCAAAGGTATGACCTTGAGGATATCCCGTCTGAGTTCAAAGACCACCTCAAGAACAGGTTTAATGCATTAGACACAAATAATAGGAGAGCAGATGATTTGTGGCATGACATCAAAGATATCTTTCATGAAGAAAGCAAAAGGCTATTTAAAAGACAGGAAAAAAAGAAAAGACCAAATTACATGTCAAAAGAAACTCTGAAACTTGCCCTTGAATGTCAAAGCAGCTAAAGTAAAAGGAAGGCAGGACAAAGTTAAAGAACTGAACAGAAGATTTCAAAAGGCAGCTCAAGAAGACAAATTCAAATATTATAATGATATGTGCAAGAAGCTGGAGATAGAAAATCAAAAGGGAAAAACATGTTCTGTTTTTCTTAAGCTTGAAGAATTGAAGAAAAAATTCAAGCCTCAAGTGGCAATAGTGAAAGACTCCACAGGGAAACTATTAAATGATGCAGGAAACATCAAAAGAATATGGAAGGAATACACAGAGTCATTATACCAAAAAGAATTGGTAGATGACCAACCATTTCAAGAGGATGCATATGAAAAGGAACCAATGGTATTGAAGGACAAAGTGGAAGCTGCCTTGAAGGAACTGGCAAAACACAAGGCTCAAGGAAATGATGGAATACCAATAGAGATGTTTCAACAAACATGCAGCACTGGAGGTGCTAACATGTTTATGCCAACAGATTTGGAAAACAGCTACCTAGCCAACTGACTGGAAGAGATCCATATTTTTCCCTATTCCCAAAAAAAGGGATCCAACTGAATGTGGAAACTATCAAACAATATCATTAACCACACACAAGCAAAATTTTACTAAAGATCATTCAAAAGCAACTGCAGCAGTAGATAGATAGAGAACTGCCGGAAAAATCAAGCAGGATTCAGAAGAAGGCGGGGAGCCAGAGACATCATTGCTGATGTCAGGTGGATATTAGCTGAAAGCAGAGAATATCAGAAATATGTCTATCTATGTTTTATTGAGTATGCAAAGGCATTTGACTGTGTGGATCATAACAAATTATGGATAACACTTCGGAAACTGGGAATACCAGAGCACCTAATTGTACTCATGAGGAATCTGTACATGAACCAGGAGGCAGTTGTTCGAATAAAACAAGGAAACACTGGGTGGCTTAAAGTTGAGAAAGGTGTGCATCAGGGCTGTATGCTTTCACCATATCTCTTCAATTTATATGCTGAGCAAATAATCCAAGAAGCTGGATTTTATGAGGAAGAACACGGCATCAGCATTGGAGGAAGACTCATTAACAACGTGCGTTATGCAGATGATGCAACTCTGCTTGCTGAAAGTGAAGAGGATTTAAAACATTTACTGATAAAGATCAAAGAACATAGCCTTTGGTATGGATTGCGACTAAACATCAACAAAACAAAATCCTTACAACTGGGTCAGTATACAACTTCACAAACGGAAAAAAGATTGAGGTTGTCCCATGATTTTGCTTTACTTGGTTCTACAATCAATACCCATGGAAGCAAGAGTCAAGAAATCAAAAGGCGCATTGCTTTGGGAAAATCTGTAGCAAAAGATCTCCTTAGAGTATTGAAAAGTAAAGATGTCACATTGAAGATGAAGGTGCACCTGACTCATCCCATGGTATTTTCAGTTGCATCATACGGTTGTAAAAGCTGGACATTGAACAAGGGAGACAGGAGAAGAATTGATGCTTTTAAATTATGGTGCTGGAAACGATTACTGAATATACCATGGACTGCTAAAAGAACCAACTGATTTGTCCTAGAAGAAGTGCAACCAGAGTGTTCCTTGGAAGCATGGATGGCTAGACTGCATCTTACATATTTTGGACATGTAGTCAGGAGGGACCAATCCCTGGAGAAAGACATCATATTTGGGAGAGTGGCAGGTCAACAAAAAAAAGGAAAACCCTCCACCAGATGGATTGACACAGGGTCTGCAACAATGGACTTAAACATGAATAAGATAGTGTGCCTGGCACAGAAACAGGGAGTGTTTTGTTTCACTGTACATAGGGTCGCTATGAATTGGACACAACTCAATGGGACCTAACAACAACAACGATTAATTTTATAAGTTGGTTTAGTTTTAACTAGCTTAACTAATTTCTCTTCAGTTGAATATGATACACAGTACAATTGCTGATGTTTTTAATTTACTCTTAGAAATGTGCAAAATTTAAAAGATTTTAGTTATAAAAATAAAAATTTGAAGACATTTACATGATTTTAATATAGGAAATCACCTCTAAAACCTGAAAGCACTAATGCTTTTCTGTATTTCACACTCACCTGGCGCAGAAGCTTCATATCTCTCAGGACAAAGGCAATGTAGAAGAGTGAGGCAAAGCAATTTAGAAAGTTGAACTGCCAAAAAAAGACAACCATGTTAAATACTGCTTTGCAGTACCTTATTACAACTATAAATTCAGCATTTAAAAATACGATGAGAGACTTCTGTTCCTGACAGATGGCACAAAATTGGTTCTCCCTATGCCTCCTCACTAAACACAGCTATCAATTCTGGAAGTGAGATGAAAGGCAAACAACAGGGAGCCCTGAAAGGTGCTTAGAGGAAGATGATCTGTTTGGAACCACACACCAAAGGAATAACACAGCACCAGAACATCTTCAGTTCCCCCCATCCAAGAGAAGGAGGCCAATGCCCAGCAACCAGGTTAGCCACATCACCCAGGTAGGCTCACGGCTCCCATACAAACAGGAGTCTGTCAGCACCTGTGGGCTCAGCAGAAATGGTCAAGGCCAGTCATCAGGCCCCAACAGCAGCACAACCAGGGGATGTATGCTCCTCTGTGCAGGGCCAAAGACTCCCCTGCCCCATGGAGAGATGCTAGGGTGGCCTGAAAAGACCCCACTACATCAAACAGCCCAGCCCTGAAGTCTCTTTGTGCCCATGGACTTGAACTCTCATCAGGCCCCCAGGAGGCAGAAGGGCAGCTGGGCAGCCCTGGGTAAGAGGACCCTCCGACACACAACAAGGGGCCCAACAAGAAGCCTCTTTGTGCTTGTGACCTAAGACTCCTCTCCCTCATGGAGATACCAGGTGTCTCCCTCATGGAGTAACCAGGTGGCTTGAGGAAAGGAGACCACAATAATCAGTCCATCCTGGGAAGCATCTTTGTCACCAGAGATAGGAACTCCTCTGTCCTGCCAGGCACACAATGGCACCCTAGGGGATGAGGGTACCAATGAGGGGGATTCTGCCACAAAAAGTGACATTTCTTCAAGTAGCTCCCTGGTTCAAGAACCAGCAACCACCGGCTGCCCTAGTGGTTTCCTTTCTGACTCCCATCCCGCACCCTGAGCTGGCTACTTCCTGCTGCTCAGCAACACCCTTGTAAGACAAAAGCTGTGAAGTGTGAAAGAGTAAGGACATGAAGTCATTCCAGACAGTGAGCAGAGAGATGGACATGGCCACAGGACAGGGGTGCCAAGAAAGCAAAGTAGAAAAGCAAAAGCCTGGGAAGCCTGATACACACTGTCCTCATCAGATTAAAGAGGAAGGATGAGACCGAACCGACACAATTAAGGAAGAACAGACTCTAATATGTGGGAATCTTTGCAAGGCAGTTACCTGACACTGTATCTGGCACTACCAGAGAATAATAAAGTTTCGCACATACCTGAATTCTTTAAGACAAATGGAACGTTTTCAGCTCTGAGAGCAAGAGTTCCACATTATAATATTTATGAATGAATCTTTTTCTTTTTCTTTCTTTCTTTCTTTTTTTTTTTTTTTTCCGGTACTGAGAGGTTGAGGCCAGGGCCTTTCACAGACTTTACACATGCTCTACTACTAAGCTGCACCCCCAGTCCCTTTCCAAAAAAATTTTTTTATCTTGAGACAGGATCTCACTAAGTTGCACAGACTGCCTCTTACCTCTAACTTGCGATCCTCCTGTCTCCATCTCCTGAGTTGCTGGGGTTACAGGCATGCGCCTGTGTGCCCAGCTTGAATGAATTTTTCATGTACTGCATGTTCCTTTGCTTTTGTACACATAGAACATAAAGCACAAATTCCTTGCTGATTCTCAGACATTTTAAATATAAATTATTTTATAGCATGAATGGAGTCTCAGAGTCTTTTAAAATGTTTTTGGCTACTTGCTCCTTTTTCTAATGGCCAAATTATTGAATTCTTATCTATTTATAACAGGTTTTCTATTTCCTTACCTGCTCTTGCCTCTGTAAGTTTACGTACTTTCAGAACTCTCCTACTGGTGGTTTCTGATCTTTTAAGGACTCAAAAATCAGATCAGAACTTCTTAGAATGATTTCTATGGCTGGAACAAAGACTTTTTCTAAGTGTAGAGTACATGGACTGTTAAAGCCATTCCAGTGGAAAGTTTAGAGGCTCTTCCACACCATCCCTGATCCTCAGTGACACTCACTACCCAGTGGCTGGGGTAATCCCCTGATAAGTGAGAGACTTGGAAGCTGAGGCTTCTTTACTACTTATGACGATGATAGAAAAAGGCAAAACAGGAGAAAGTTTACACAGACACGAAATATCACACAACTCTTTCTTTTCATCTCTTTCCGTTCACCCATCAAAACAGGCTGGGAACTTCTTAGACTCAGGAAATTTCTCTATAAATTTAATATAATTTCTCAAAATTTTTTCTCAATATAATTTCTCAATAATTTTCTCAAAAAATTTAATATAATTTAATGTTTCATCAGTAAACAGATTGCAGGTACCTGGAAGGATTGCTAAATAGTGAAGCAGTCAAAGAGGTCACCACAAGGAAAACAACGGAAACATGTCTAGAAGGTGATTAGTTTTGGATATAACTGGAAATAGGCTGCAATACTATTTCTGTATTTTTATGTCTCACACCATGTACACATTAAGGCTACTGAACATAGATACACACATACTTATCAAACAACCTTTGCCTAATTATATAAAACATGTTAATTATCTGATAAATTAGAAATAACTCTTCCTTATATTCCTAAATATTAAATAGTATGCATTAGTTTCATAATTCCAGTGGATTTGTACATTAAAAATTCTACTTACCACCAAAACTTTCAGAACTAGATGATTCTGATAGGCAGATTCCAATCTGTGATTCTCTAAAATATTAAAAAGGAAAGGCAATTTTTCTCAGATAAGAAAACAATATGTGCATATTATCATGAGGTAAAGTATGACTTGTGTTCAGAGTAGAGATGCCGAACACCAGAGCCTCAGGTGCTAAATGTGCCAGGCTGCCAATCATAGCCATTGCTAATACCATGTATATTAAGCAAAAGGGCATATTTCTACACAAAAAGGGTACATGGTACTGCAATATCACTGTAATCTAAAAAAAAAAAAAAACCACAAATTATTTATAGTACTTAGAGGTTAAACCTAGCCCCTTGCACATACTTTGCAAGTGTTCTACTATTAGACTGCACCCCCAACCCCTTTTTCTTTTGTTTTGTTTTGTTTTTTTTTGAGTCAGCATCTTACTAAGTTATGTAGGCTGCTTCTGGCCTCAATCCTCCTACCTCTGCCTCCCCATTCACTGGGATTACAGATGTCTGCCACTGTGCCCAGCACCTGAAACTATTTTTAAAATATTAGGGCTAAAAAGAAATTTGGGAAGTGTTGGCAAATAATCCTATAGACAGTCCTGTCCCAAAGGCCCTGTATAAGTGGTAATGGTAAAAACTGTTAGTAAACCACTGAAGAGGAAGACATTAAAGTTTTCTGTATAGGAGGCTGATAAAGATTAACTTGAACAGAATTCAAATTTCTATCCCCATCTAGAAATGGTGACAGTGTACAGATTCTAAGACAACAGATGAAAGAGACAAAAAGGAAGAATCTGAAGTGTGTGTTCTCATACAGAGAGACAGTGTGAGGCTGGCCTGGATTTGAACAGCAGCTTAGTCCCTGCCTGACTCTGGACCAGTTACTTAGCCTTCTGCTATTCAACCTGCTCACCTACAGATCTGGCCTGACCACCCTCTTCCCAGGATGGCTGCCAGGATCAGAAGTAATATACAAACAGCCCAGGACCAGCACTAAGTACTTGGTAGCTGCTCCTGTTGTATTACTTATTAAAATAATTTCAAACTTTTTTTGGTATGTGTGCAGTACCGGGGTGTTGAACCCAGGGCCACACACACGCTAAACCAGTGTTCTACCACTGAGTGGCACCCCTCAACAACTTTTTTATTTTTTGTTTTGAGACAGGGTCTTACTAAATTGCACAGGATGCCTCTGGCCTCAAACTCCCAATCTTCTTGCCTCAGCCTCTCAAGTTGCTGGGATTACAAGTGTGTGCCATGGTGCCCAGCTTTAAAACACCTTTTTGGTCCATGAAGTTAAGGCCTTGACTTCTTCTTAGGGAATAATGTAGCATATTTGTTTATTTGTTTGAATTAATAAATAAATGAAAGAGTGAATGACCTATTAACCTCATTTTTAAACTCTACTCAAGTTCTGCTTTTCCACAGACACACACATGAGCACCTACCCAGTGGAGGTCCTCAGGACCCAAACTAACTAGACAATCAGTTTTAGGATACTAGCCATAGCTCATTTCAATTTATCTTACCTTCAGCATGAAACACAATGTTGTAGTATTAGGAGCACAGGTTTTGAACAGATAGGTCTGGATTAGCCTGGCTCTACTGTTAGTTGTCAAAAATTTATCAAATAGTAAAATAAATTTCTATTTCATGGTGCCCTAAGGAGGTGAAAATGAGATTCTATATAATATATAATATAATTCTATATGATACAGTGCTTAACAGAGCACCCAGAAACAGTGTGTAATACACGATCCATGATAGCTGTGATAACCACAATACAGAGGTCATCAGAGCTCACAGAGCCAATGAATGTTTCTTTCTGTCTCTGTGACAAACACAGAGAGTTTCTACCTTCCCCATAAGGCAGAAGCTCTGTGAGTTCCATGATCTAAGCAACATTTCTTACAGGCAAATAAGACATGAGAACAAAGCATCAAGGCTTACCCCATGAAGTTAAAAACTCGGCAGCATATCGATAGAGGCGGTTCATGATCTCAATCACAATGGCATAGATGATGCTGGGCACATAAAGCAGGACGCTGGTCCACTCCGACTCACTGTTCTCATGGAGACTCAAGGCCCAGACCTCCATGTCAAAGTAAATCATCATGACATACAGAGAGAAATAGAGACAGAGACACACAAATGGCAGGGAGACCAGGTAAATGCGCAACTGTCTCTTATAGCTGGAGTAGAGTGGTTCCTCCCTGCCAGTGACGGAATTGATTCCAAGGACCCCATGAAATCCTGGCCGGGGCTCCTCAAACTGTCTCTTCATGACCAATGTCCCCCACCGATAGCTCATGTTGGCACAGCCACGCTTCCACACCTCCAGGATCACTGTGGACCAGATCAGGTTGAATGAGGCGAAGATCACATACTTATCGTAGTCTTCCCACACAAACAGGTAGTAAGGCAACCCGATGACAGCCATGGGGATTAAGGCAAAAGTAAAATATTCCAAAAATCCAAAGTATAGTGCGATTGTTTCCCCAAAGTAGCCACGGATACTGTCTGTGGTGGAAGGAAAGAAAGAACTTAGGAAGCGGTCACCAAAGTCTTCTTTTTAACCATTTCAAAGAAGCTGATTCACTTTCAGACTAAGTAGGGGTCATTTCATTCCCCCATTTCCCAGTCAAGGTAAATCCCTCATGCATGCAGTAGACCCCACCGCCAATATGACAGGTCCAACAATTCCTCTGCGTAGGACCCAGGCATGAGCTGCTAAGGGTTCTATTAGGTGCCCTGGCTCAATCTCCCCTTTACCTCCTCACCTCGTAGGTACACTCTTCTGAAGGAACGACTCATCTTGAGACTTGCCCTAACATCCAGGGTCAGAGTTTAAATTCAGCCATGACCACTGGACTCCTGCATTTGAGGTTAATTTATGCTCCCAACTTAGTGCTACAGTTATGAATGTTCTTTTTAAGGAAGACTCCCCATCCACAGTATCCTAATCTCCCTACTCAAGACATAAGTTCTCATCAAAGGGTTGTGACAAATTTTTCATTATACTCAACCAAAGTCATTCAAAAGCACAAACCAAGATTCTACACAGGACCTTCCAGAACAACCTACTGCAACACATTGGCACATGCTAACCAACCCAAGAGAGGTCATGAACACGGCACCTTTGCCAGCCTCGCCCACAGCAGGAATGCCTAGACCATGACAGCATCCTTTATGGGATCACAGTGGGATGCAGAGAGTAGAGGCCAGGTAGCAGTTGGAGTTACTACTTCTCGGTTATTTATACACAGTTAAAATGTAATTTTTTTACATTTATTTTATTTTATTTATTTTATTTATTTATTTATTTATTTTTTGGTGGTACTGGGGGTTGAACCCAGGGCCTTGCGCTTGCATGCTCTGCAAGTGCTGGACCACTGAGCTGCACCCTCAGCCCAATTTTTTACTTTTTGAGACAGGGTCTCGCTAAGTTACACAGACTGCCTCTGGTCTCGAATTTGTGATCCTCCTGCCTCCGCCTCCCGAGCTGCTGGGATTACAGGCGCGCGCCACCACACCCGGCTCTTAATTCATTATTTAAGTAACATGATCAGATCAGTCTATGGAAATGGGTTAGTGTGAACTGGGTTAGCCTTAATTCTTCTGCTTAACCCAAGAGTATATTAAAACAGTGGTATGGTGAAGTCATCTCAAATATGAATCAGGTTATAAGATATCCAATCAATGGAAACAAAAACAGTGTTTATAGCATTGCATGTATTCTCTGGTGCTGAATTAGGTCTGACTTCCAAATAAAAACCTTAGCACATTCTTGGCATTCATAGGGTTTTGCTCCCTGTGAATTCTCTGAATCATGGGACTTCTTCCCTTTGCCCTAGCTGCTATTGCCAAGACTAGCAATCCCCACAGACCTCAACCCACTACACCCCATGCCCAGATTTCTCTATCAACTCACTTTCGCCTCTTATTTTCTAGAAGTAACTAATATATTCTGTCACCGTACAAGTTCTACAGGCAGTATTCAAATTTAACTGCTGCTTAAATGTCTAAACAAATTGAAAAACTGTTGTAAATGTAACATGACTACTGTATGAGTTGGAATTATCAAAAAGAAAACTTTTTTCTTTCAGAGACTACAAGAAAAAGTTCAAAATGCAATTTCAAAGTTTTATCTTTTTTTTTTTTCAGTACTGCAGGTTGAACCTAGGGCCTCAGATATGCTAGGCAAGTGCTCCACCACTGAGCCATCCTCCCAGCCCATTTTTTATTTTTTATTTTGAGACATGGTCTTACTAAGTTGTGTAGACTGCCTCTGACCTCGAACTCACAATGCTCTTGCTTCAGCCTCCCAAATTGCTGGGATTAAAGGTGTAAGCCACCATAAGCAGGTTCAATGTTTGACCTTTAAACAATTTTTATTTATTGTTAAACACTGTAATAATTGTTTTGGGAAATGGAAACTAGAAAGAAAATTATTTTAGAAGGAATCTCTTAAAATCAAAAGAGAACTATCCTTTAAAGAAAAAAAATGATAGTAACATTATAGCAATGTCTATCCAGCTTAAACTAATTCTTATGATTAAAAAACGTAATGAAGGAACTGGGCACTATGGTGTACACATGTAATACCACTGACTCAGAAGACTGATTGTGAGTTCGAGGCCAGACACAACCTGAAATTAACAAGTCTCTATCTCAAAATAAAAAAAGGAGATAGGGTGCAATCTAGTGATAGAACATTTATTTAGCATGTGCAAGGTCCTGGGTTCAACCCCACAGTACAGAAAAAACAATCATTCCAAAAACATAACCAAACACTTGAATATTCATATTGACATAACTTTCCATAAAGTAATATTCAACATATATACCAAATAAATTAATTACTCTCATAATTGTATACAGAAATAATGGATAGATCCAGTAGTACATACCAAGATACTTATAAACTATCATTAAAGATGATTAAGACTGCTAGTCTCCCCCAAATATGAGCACAGTTTGGCCCACTCTAAATTATTAGCTCTACAGAAATAGAAATTTTCAAATACAAAATATTCACAAACTAAATTCTTATAAAACTCATTTTAGTCCAACTCAGGCACATATTCATCAAGGCCACTCTGAATTCCCTATGTTGTTAGTGAAATTTACTGAAATCCTGTGATTCAGTTGATCTAGAATGGTATTACAAAGTAAAAAAATGGAATGAATAGAGCCAGGCACCATAACACACACCTGGAATCCCAGTGACTCAGGAGGCTGAGGTAGGAGGATCACGAGTTCAAGGCCTGAGGCAGCCTGTACAACACACCAAGATCCTATCTCAAAATAAAAAATAAAAAAGAGTTTGGGAGTACAGCTCAGTGGTAGAGCATTTGCTTCTCATGTGCAGGGCCCTGGGTTCAACTCCCCAGTACTGGGGAAAAGAAAAAAAGGAATGAATAAGCCAGTTAGCCCACCTTATTTCCCCAAACCTGTTTTTCCACACGCAGCTGATAAGCACTGCCAAGCAGAACACTAAATATCTGCCCCAAGGAGCTGACCCCACTCCTGGACAGTGACTTTTCATTAGAGGTCTTCCTCTTCTGTAAGAGACAGGTACTGACACATACCTATGGGCTGGTATTTCCAAGTAAACCGAGTGTACCAAGTGTCCTCAAGCTTCTTCAGGGCCTCAGTGTCATGCAGTGGAAAGACCTGAATCACAATGCCAGACGTGAGCAATCTTCTCACTGCAGAGGGAAAACATGCCACATGACGTTAAACGGACTGGAAATGCTCATGATGCACTTCAGCCAACAGTGTAAGGACACTTGGTAAGAGAGGGGCACTACACGTTGGTCAATGTCACAGTGCCTACTACAAACATGTGCGTTCTTTTGTTTTTCAGAATGTAAATATCTTTATCATTTTCCTTGACTATGAGTGCTATATAAATTGATGTAAAATGCTACATCATATAAACTGTATAAATTAGAATATGCAAGGTCCCTGTTTTTCTCTTTTCCTTCCACAAAACAGCCACTATAACAGGCAACTTAATGTATAACCAGACTTCAAAATATACATTCACAAATACAAAAATCCTAATATTTAAAAACAAAATAGAATTATTTTATACATATCATATCACGTTGTAGTCTTTTTTCTCATACAGGGTCATCTAATATTTTAAACACCAATATAAATAGAACATGAAATATCCTTGTAACTGTGTCATAACAATCCTCTATATGAAATACTGTGATTTAATCCTCTATTGAAAAGTATGCTAATAATGCTAAAATTCTTGTATAAATACCTTTTCTCACCTGATTACCCCTTCCTTACTATGTATACTTGAAAGTACTAAGTCCAAGGACATATATATTTTAAATCTGGGCATATATTATAAAATTACCCCCCAAATTTTTACCACTTTGCCCACTCATTACAATGAAGGTACGAAAATGTTCAGTTCCTTTCATTCTTGTTGATACTGAGTATTTTCAATCATTTTTACCTTTCCTAATCTAATGACAAAAGACATATCCATAAATTGGAAACAACAAATCAAATTAAGATTTCCAATATTCAGCAGTCATTTGACTAGTATGGCTTTAATAGTCATGCACATATCTGAAAAAAGACATAGAAACTTACCAGAGACGGTATCTACTGACAATATTGAATGAAAATAGGGACATTCTCTCATTCATTATCATTAGAGTGAATCACTGGGGTTAAGGAGGGCTGTTCAGTGGATGTAGAGGATTCAAATGCAATGCTTTATGCCATACTGGGGGATGATGGGATATTTTCCACATGACTTCCTAGTGTAGACTCTTGTTAAAGAATATGGTTGCTTATAAAGTGGAATTGGCATCAAGAGAGTGCTCTGTTGTTTTCATTCACTGATAAAGTTTGAACTCATACTAATGATAGGAAAAAGCCTGTGCTACAGATTTTGTATGATTTTATGTCCTGCACCAAACAACAACAACTTTGCTAATAGTGTTTACCAGGTTTAAGGGATTTCTGGTGGAGTCTTCAAGGTCTTTTAAGTATAGGATCCTATCACCTGCAAATAGGGATAATTTGACTTATTCCTTTACTATTTGGATCCATTTTATTTCTTTCTCTTGCCTTCTTGCTATGGCTAAGAGGCCAATTACTATGTTGAATAACGTGGAGAGGGTGGACACCTTTGTCTCATTCCTAATTTTAGAGGAAATGCTTTCAGGTTTTCCCCATTTAGTATGATGTTGGCTATAGGTTTCTCATACATTGTTTTTATTATGCTGAGGTACGCTCTTTCTATTCCAAGTTTCTTCAGGGCTTTTATCATGCAGGGATGCTGAACTTTGTAAAAGGCCTTTTCTGCATCTATTGAGATGATGATGTGACTTCTGTCTCTGATTCTACTTACATACTCTATTATCTTTATTGATGTGCATATGTTGAACCATCCTTACGTCCCTGGAATGAAACCAACTTAACCACAGTGTATGATTTTTTAACCATGTGTTGTTCAAGTCAATTTGCAAGTATTTTATTAAGGATTTTTGCATCTATGTTCATCAGGGAAATTGGTCTGTAGTTTTCGGTTTTTGTTGTGTTCTTATCTGGTTTGGGTATAAGGGTAATATTAGCTTTATAGAATGAGTTTAGTAATGTTCCTTGCATTTCTATTTTATGGAGTAGTTTGAAGAACACTGGTGCTAATTATTCTTTAAAACTCTTTGTAGGAATCAGCCATGGATCCATTCAGTCTTTCCTTCTGTCTTTCTTTGGCTTCTATTTGCTTGGTGTAACAATTTCCATTCTTTCACTTTCAGTCTGTGTGTGTCTTTGCAAGAGAGATGTCTGAGGGGCAGACAATGAACTGTTGGATCTTGTTTTTTAATCCAATCAGCTCACCTATGTCATTTAATTGGAGAGTTAAGACTATTTATATTTAGGATTATTACTGAGAGGGGCTTGCTAATTCTTGTAATTGTGTTTGTTATTTTCCAGATTGGATCACATATTATTTGTTTTCTTTCTCCTTTATTCTTATTCAGAGTTTTCTGGTTTTTGAGTTGCACATGATTCTTTCCTATTTCTCAGTTCATCTGTTTCCTCTCATGAAATTTATTCTTTCTTGCACTCTTGTGATTGAGACTTATTCCTTATGTGTGTGTAGGATTCCTTTCAGTGTCTTCTGCAATGCTGGTTTGGTGGTTATGAATTGCTTTAATGTGTGCTTGTCTTAGAAGGTCTTTATTTTCCCATTAAATTTAAATGGATATAATATCTTTGTTGGCAGTTATTTACTTTCAGAGCTTGAAGCATACCATTCCATGATTTCCTGGGTTTTAGAGTATCTATTGAGAGGTCTATAGTTATTCTGATGATTTTGCCTTGGTAAATGAGTTACTTGCCTGCAGCCATAGCACTATGACTTCAGATCCCATCAGATCTTGGAAGCTAAGCAGGGTTGGCCCTGGTTAGTACTTAGATGGGAGACCACCTGAGAACACCAGATACTGGAGGATTGGGAGAAGGACCCCGCAACCCACTCCCAAAAATCAATCTGCCATCGAAAACGCAATGAATAACAGAAGAAGCACTGACAATACTGTTTTGCCTGTTGTATGTAGGGTCACTATGAGTTGGACACTGACTCGACAGCACCTAACAAGTGGGTTGCTGTTTTTCTCTTGCAGCTTTAAATAGTGCTTATTTGTTCTATAGTCTTGGTGTTTCAACTATAATGGGTTGTGGGAGGTTCATTTCCAGTCATGTCTTTTAAGTGTTCTAAATAGATGTTGTGGTAGTTAATGTCCATTTCTTTCCCCAGATTTGGGAAATTTTCTGCTATAATCCCATTAAATAGTCTTCCTATGCCTTTAGTAGGCTCAGAAAAAGGACCTGGCAGCTCACTCCTGAAACATCAGCCTTCAAAAACCGTATGAAGAACATAGAAGCACTGATAATAGTGCCAGGCATGGCATAGTTTCAGGAAGTATTTTGTTCTGTTGTACATAGCGATCATAGGATCGCTATGAGTCAGACCCAATTCAACTAACCACAAGAAATACTTTTAGTTTTTATCTCAGCTCCTTCTACTACACCTTAAAATTCTTAAATATGGTCTCTTGATCATGTCCCTGAGTTCTTGGAAGCTATTGTCATGTTCCTTTTTTTTTTTTTTTTATTGATATCTGCAAGTACTATTTCCTCAACCTTGTCTTCCATCCCAGACAGGGTCACCCATGGTGGAGAAGTTTCAGCTGAACAGCCAAACTAAGACAGACCAGGGAGAAGGACATGGTTAACCCACCCCTGAAATGATCAGTCACCAGAAAACCCTATGAATAGCAGAAAAACACTGTCATATATAGTGTCAGAAAATGAGCCTCCAGATTGGAAGGCACTCAAAAGATGACTAGGGAAGAGTTGTTTCCTCAAAGTCTACCTTAATGACTGGAATAGAATAAAGACCCAGGGGCCTCCATTTGCTGACGTGATATGACTCAAAATGAGGAGGAACAACTGAAAACATTCATTAATAATTGGAAAGTGGAATGTGTATAGTATGAATCTAGGAAAACTAGAAACTCCCAAAAGGGAAATGAAGCTCATAAACCTCAATGTTCTAGGCATGAGTGAGCTAAAATGGACTGGCATGAGCCATTTTGAATCAGATAATCATATGGTCTACTATGCCTAGAATGACAGATTAAAGAGAAATGCGGTTGCATTCATTATCAAAAAAGACATCTCAAGATCTGTCCTGAAGTACAATGCTGTCAGTGATAGAATAATATACATATGCCTATAAAGAAGGCCAGTTAATGTGACTATCATTCAAATTTACACACCCAGCACTAAGGCTACAAATGAAGATAGGGAAGATTTTTATCAGCCTCTGCAATCTGAAATAGATAAAAAATGCAATCAGGATGCACTGATAATTACTGGTGACTGGAATGCAAAGGTTGGAAACAAAGAAGAAGGCTCAGTAGTGGGAAAATATCATGTTGGTGACAGAAACAATGCTGAAGAATGCATGATAGAATTTTGCCGGACCAAAGCACTTTTCATTGCAAATACATTTTGTCACCAACACAAACTGCCACTATATAGATAGAAGTCATCAGATGGAACACAGGAACCAAACTGACTACATTTATGCAAAGAGATGATGGAAAAGCTCAATATCAAGACTCAGAACAAGACCAGGTGCTGATTGTGGATCAGACCATCAACTGATCACATGCAGGTTCAAACTGAAACTGAAGAAAATTAGAACAAGTGTACGAGAGTCAAGGTATGACCTTGAATACATCCCACCTGAGTTCAGAGACCACCTCAATAACAGGTGTGATGTGTTAGATGCCAGTGATCGAAAAGCAGATGAATTGTGGCATGACATTGAAGACATCATTCATGAGGAAAGCAAAAGACAGAATAAAAAGAAAAGACCAACTTACATGTCAAAAGAGACTCTGAAACTTGCCCTTGAATGTTAAGCACTGAAGTAAAAGGAAGACGTGACAAACTTAAAGAATTAAACAGAAGATTTCAAAGGGCAGCTGGAAAAGGCGAAATCAAATATTATAATGACATGTACAAAAGAGCTAGAGATAGAAAACCAAAAGGTAAGAACACACTCTGTTTTTCTCTAGCATAAGGAATTAAAAAAGAATTCAAGCCTCGAGTGACAATAGTGAAGGATTCTACAGAGAAAATTTTAAACAACACAGGAAACATCAAAAAAAAGATGGAAGGAATACATAGAATCATTATACCAAAGAGAGCTGGTGGATCACCAACCATTTTAAGAGGCTGCATATGATGAGGAACCAATGGTCCTGAAGGATGATGTGGAAGTTGCCTTGGAGGAATAGGCAAAACATAAGGCTCCAGGAATTGATGGAATACCAATAGAGATGTTTCAACAAACAGATGCAGCACTGCAGGTGTTCACTTGCTTATGCCAAGATTTGGAAAACAGCTACCTGGACAACTGAGTGGAAGAAGTCTATATTGTGTCTTTTCCCAAGAAAGAGGATCCAACCAATTGTGGAAACTACTGAATGATATCATTAATATCACATGCAAATAAAATTTTGCTAAAGATCATTTAAAAGCAATGCAGCAGTATATTAACAGGAAACTGCTAGAAAATCAAGCCAGGTTCAGATGAGGCCATGGAACCAGGGACATCACTGCTGATGTCAGATGGATATTATCTGAAAGCAGAAAATACCAGAAAGATGTCTATCTATGTTTTATTGACTATGCAAAGGCATTTGACTATGTGGACCATAACAAATTATGGATAACATTGAGAAGAATGGGAATACCAGAGCAGTTAATTGTACTCATCAGGAATCTGTACATGGGCCAGGAGGCAGTCATTCAAACAGAACAGGAAACATTGGCTGGTTTAAAATCAAGAAAGGTGTACATTAGGGCTGTATCCTTTCACCATACTTCTTCAATCTTTATGCTGAGTAAATAACCCAAGATGCTGGACTTTAGGAAGAAAAACTTAGTATCATGATTGGAGAAAGACTCATTAACAACCTGCATTATGCAGATGACACAACTCTGCCTGCTGAAAGTGAAGAGGATTTGAAATGTTTACCGAAGAAGATCAAAGAACACAGCCTTCAGTGTGCATTGTCACTTAACATCAACAAAACAAAGATCCTTATAACTGGGTCAGTATGCAACTTTATGATGAATGGAGAAAAGATTGAGGGTATCCAGGATTTTGCTTTACTTGGTTCTACAATCAACATTTATGGAAGCAGCAGTCAAGAAATCAAAAGACACATTGCACTGGGAAAAGTTGTTGCAAAAGACCTCTTTAAAGTGTTGAAAAGCAAAGAGTCACACTGAAGACAAAGGTCCCCTGACTCATGCCATGGTATTCTTAGTAGCATCTTATACTTGTGAAAGCTGGACATTGAATAAGGGAGACAAGAGTAGAACTGATGCTTTAGGTGCTGGAGACAAATATTGAATATATCATGGACTGCCAAAAGAACAAACAGATCTGTCCTACTGCTCCTTGGAAGCAAGGATGGCTAGACTGATCTTACATTTTTTGGACATGTCAGGAAAGACCAATCCCTGGAGAGGGACATCATGTTTTGGAGAGTGGTGGTCAATGAAAAAAAGGAAGACCCTCAACTAGATGAATTGACACAGTAGCTACAACAATGGGCTTAAATATAAAAAAAGATCTTGTGCCTGGACAGAACTGGGAGTGTTTCGTTCTGTTGTACATAGGGTCACTATGACTCAGATCCAACTTGATAGCACCTAACAACAGCAACAAATAGAAAAGGAGATACATAAGTGGCAAAAGAAAATATAAATCTAAAGTAAAAAGAAAAAAGAAAAAATTATGTTAGAAAAAAGAAATGAGGTAAATAAAAGTTACAAATGTGAAATTAAAAATAGCTTTAAAAAATAGACAAAATATTGGAGCAGCTGCTTTCTGTGTCTCTAATACTAGAGTCTTCTAGATGGATGTGGTGGTGAGCTGAAGTTGCAGTTTCTTATCTTTTCTACCAGTTATGGGGGTATTGAGGCTAGACCAGTGCAAGGGAGATGTCTGGCAAGTCTGCCTTCACTACGCAAACCTCTCTTCTTGCATAGCTGAAGCCTCTCCTGGCCACACTAAGCTTTGCTGTTTATGGGTTGGGCAGGTTCTCATACGTGCCTGAGACTCCCCATTTTGTGTCCTCTGGGATCACTACTGTCCAATCCAGAAGGTTTCTCCAGGATGCATCTGGGATTAGGGGAAGCAAGTGAGGCACTGAGATCTGTACTGGGTAACTCATCTCAGTGCTTTCCAAACCTGCCCAGCATGAACACTCAGGACAGGAAGAGGCTGCAGGGACCAAGTACCCTGCTGTCACTGAGCTTCAGAGTTCTAAGCTGTAGAGTCTGTGAAGTACATGGCAGATAGCTGGCTCCAGAAGTGGAGAAGCCTGCTGACCTTGCTGGGGTTACCAGTCTCCACAGTTTCCCTCCAGAGATGAGGTCAGATCCTCCCCCTGGGGTTGGAGTCACTGTCCACCCTACCCCAGCCTCCTGTTGACTGAACTTCTCAATGTGTTAATGTACTGCCTCCCCGCTCTGTAACTACCTGCCACAGCTGTGCCCCACCCTGGGGTTGTGGCAGGTAGCTCCCAGGCTCCCTGACCCATGACTGTTCCTTGTTTTCAGGCCCCCAGAGTAGCTCAGTCTCAGACAACAGATTCCCTCTCAAGATGGCTCTTGGTCATGGCCCTCTGAGATATGGAGCATGGCAAAATGGATTTCTCCAATGCTGATCCTTCATTCTGGAAAAGCAAGTGTCTCACTAACCCCCCAAATGGATCCAAGGGTGTCAAAACAGTAGGCTTGTCCTGTGGGACTGCCAGTGTCTTCAACAGAATCACCCGGCCTTATCTTATGGAAGAGGTTTCTGTTTCTCTTCCCCTACCAGGGAGTCCTGGCTGGCAACATGTTCTGCTCACCTATTCTCACTGCTTAGCCCTTCTGTTCTCTGAGTTTTGAGACTGTCTTACCACCTCCTTTAGGATCTCTCTCTCTCTTTCTCTCTCTCTCTCTCTCTCTCTCTGGAATAGTCTATTCTTTCTTGACTCTGTTTTAACACTGTCTCTCCCAACAGTAGCTTCTAATCCACCATCTTAACCCAAAAGCCCAAAGATTCTTAATATATGGTTCTTCTTATATATCTCACAAGTGGGTTGTATATAACCTACTTGTGAGATAAGCCTCCTAGAGGAGAAAAGCCTTTAAAAAGTAGGCTTGTGATGAAAGCCTCCTTTTTGTTGTTTTGTTTTGTTGGGTTCTGTTTGTTTTATTTTGTTTTGTTTTGCAGTACTGGGGGATTGAACTCAGTGCGTTCCATCATTGAGCTGCACTGCCAACCCTCTTTTTAAAATATTTTATATTAAGGCAGGGTCTTACTAAGTTGCACACGCCACCTCTGGCCTCAAACTTGCAATCCTCCTGCCTCAACCTCCCAAGTCGCTAGGATTACAGAAGTGTGCCACAGCACCTTGCTTCTGAAATCCTCCAGCTTCTGAAATCCTCCTTCTTAAAGACTGAAAAAGGTATATACTTAAAATATCAGCAGCTAGGGCAAGAAGATATATGGTTTAATTATATCAGCCTCTGGTGCTGTCAAATCCATTTTGTAAGTATTTTTATTCTAAAGTGTTTCTGTGGATTTTTCTTTAGCTAAAATGCATTAAAGTCAATCGTCCACAACCATTCTGACTTTTATCATTTATATGGGGATGCACAGGTTGTGGGTGGTTACTGTCCTTTTCAATTACTATGTCAAGTTTTTTTTTTTAAACTTTGAGCTAACTTAAAATATCTAAATTATTATTTAACTATTTCCAAGTTCCTTTATAAAAGATGACTCTACTATAGAACACTTTCCAGACAGGCATAAAAACCAGCTTGTATATCTCTAAAAATAGGACTGTGAATTGAGCACTCGGAGGGAATATAAGGCTGCAGGTCCTAAATTACTGGGCTTCTCATCACCATCAATGCCAAAGCATGGCTCTGGTTTCAGCTTCTAAAAATAGAAGTTAGCTTTTTCTTTTTTTTCCCCCTTCAACCTTTTTGTGTCAGCTAAGAATGTAATTACTAAGGAGAAGCCTTTCCTTGAAAGGAAAATATGCTGCATATGGGCCTACTTAAAGAAAGTAACAACTTAAACCAGATTCCTCCCTTCCAGAGTGCTAAAAGATCCCTTTGTCAAGTACTGAGGTGACTATTACGGCCACTGAACAATTAGCCAAAGAAATCTAGATCTAACTTAAAGGAGACTCTTAGTAATCCGGTTTATACTAGTACTCTTTCAATTAGGTAATATAATACTGATGCTAACACAGCACTGCTTCTATCATCACATAAACTTTATGTTCTAAAAGAATAACTGTACAATATTAAATATATTAGATGTATCAGATCCTATATTAGTCTGTTTTTCCGTTACTAAAATGAAATACCTGAGGCAGACTAACTTTATAAGAAAACAGGTTTATTTGGTTCACAGTTCTAGAGATTCACAGTCACCACTGTCAGCTCAGCTCTCATGAGGACCTCCTAATGAACAGAAGGAACACACATAACATAAGATCACCTCACCAAACAGGAAGCCAGGGAGGTGGGGTTTCACAGTCCCTTCTAAGAGCATGCCTCCAATGACCTCCAAATCTCCCACTAAGGCCTAACTCTTAAAGTTTACATCACCTTCCATGTCAGACACTGAGGACTAACCTTCCAACACATGAACTTTCAGGGGACAAAGTCATATCATAGCCATACCATAGCAGCTCCAATAAATCAAAATATGATAATCATCTGAAAGACATGTTGAAACAGAGTTTTAACCTAAACTCAATTAATATGTAAGAAATTCTTGGATCCCTCAAGTCTTCTTCCTAAAGAAAATCTTTCTTTGGGTTATTAGCATGTCTACTAAGAAATAATAGGAGAAGGCAGAGCCCAAGGGCATGAAGATCTTAGCTCACACAGAAGCAAAAGATGGACAGCTGTCAAGATCAGCACTTGAAAAGCCAGGGTTGGTGGCACATGCCTTCAATCCCAGTACTCAAGAGGCTGAGGCCAGCCTAGGTTACATAGGAAGACCCTGTCTCAAAAAAAAAAAAAAAAAAAATCAACACTTGACACATGGAGCCAATGTCTAGTTTTCACACTGCTTGCTGTCTGGTAGACTGAGGAAGAGCCCTAATGTGCACATCTCACAGCACCACCATACTGTCTCAGAATCATGGTTACAATGATGCAACTTTCTTGCTACTTCATGACAACTTTCTATCAAAACATAACATTATAGCAAGAGGCAACCAAATTTATAATCATTGTGTGCCAAACAAAAACCAGATTAAACCTAGGATATGGAGAGTGTTTTTTATGAAAGACTAGCTACCTCCCAAGGTGCCGATGGGGATCACATTGAGCAGGTAAAGTGTCTTCCCAATTAGCTCAAAGAAAAGGCTGACCGGGGGATTGGCTCCCATAAATCCAACAGGGAGATGAGCCTTTCCATTGTGGATTAATTTATGAGGATCTAAGACTTTGTGCTACTCTAAGTCAGGGTTGGGATTTAGCTCAGTTGGCAGAGCACTGCTCTGCATTCTCTGAGGCCCTGGGTTCAATTCCCAGCACCACAAAAAAAGGAGAAGGACATGGCAACCCACTCCTGAAATGATCCTGAAATAGTCAGCCACTGAAAACTCTATGAGGGTCACTATGAGCCAGATACAACATGATGGCACCTAAAAAACAACAAAGTTTTATTGGTTCTGAAAATTTGCAGTCTGAAAATAATTATGTAATTCCCCTTCAACCAAAGATGATATAAAGTCATAGAGAGTAATGAAGAATTTAAAAATCTAGAGTAGACAAATTAAATGACTTTCCAGGATGGGTGCTACGGTACACATTTGTAATCATTGCAACTCTGGAGGCTGAGGCGGGAGGATCACAAATTCAAGGCCAGAGGTAGCCCATGCAACTTAGCAAGACATTATCTCAAAAAATAAAAAAGGGCCTCAGGACACAGCTTAGTGGTAGAGTTCTTGCTTAGCATGTGTGAAGCCCGGGGTTCAAACCCCAGTACTGAAAAAAAAATTTAAATGATTCTTATTTCAGATGGTACACCTGCAGCTGTACCACTGTGGCATTGGATCTCATCAGATCTCAGAAGCTAAGCAGTGAGCCTGGTTAGCACTTGGATGGAAGACCACCTGGGAACACCAGGTGCTGTAGGCTTGGGAGAAGGTCCAGGCAACCCACTCCCAAAAATCAATCAGCCATTGAAAAGCCTATGACTAGCAGAGAAGTACAACAATAGTGCTTCGCCTATTAGACGTAAGGTGGCTATGAGTGAGATACCAACTTGATGGCACCTAACAACAACATCTCAGATGGTATTTAAAAACTTTCCAACCATGATTGAGATGGTATTATGATTTTAAACTTAGTACCAAGCAAGAAAGGGATGAAAAGGAGGGAAGAAGGAAGGACCCTTGCAAGAGGGTTACTTCTTTTATGGCTTTAGGACACCAGACTATCTACCTATACACCCAAGAGAAATTCTTTTAAGTATTTCCTTCAAGATTTTCATTCAGCTGAAAATTTCTCTCTTTGAAACAACTGGGAGCATTTGGAAAAACCACTGCCCCATTGTCTCATTTGAGGAAAAAACTTTTAGCACCTCTGAAGTTCTATCCCCAGTACCACAAAAATGCTGACAAAAAAAATTTCACTTAGTTAAAAAAAAGTGCTCACATTAGATTGCAAAGCAAAATCCAACTATATTCAAATATGAGAGACCAGCTAAAATGATCCTCAGAAGTGCTAAAAGCAAAATTATAGTCAAACTAAAATAAAGCAAGAACCACAAGATGGAGGCTGAATTCAGCAACAATGAAACCTTATGCAAGATACAGAATAATACTTAATGACTATAAAAGGAACAATCTATAATTAAAATCCATATTTTATACACACACACATATGTAGCCAATAACATAGTTACAAAACTTACAAAACAAAAGCAAAAGAAAGTGCAAAGAGTAAACTGGCAGCAACATAATGAAATTCCCATTGTTACAGGGAATCTGTAAGGCTATGATGGATCAAGAAAACAAAAACAAAGCATGGTGGCACAAGAATCAAATGTCATATAAATCTTAATGCAAAAATAATAAAATAATAAATTACTTTTTCAGGAAAATAAATAATACACTATAAGCAAGTAGAGGTGAGTTCATCATGGGGATGCAAGAATGATTTAAAGCTAGAAATTTTATTAACATCATTCACCATACTGATAATGTCAGAGATTAAAAAAATTTAATAGTCTTCAGGGGCTGGGATTTGGCTCAGTTGGTAGAGCACTGCGCTGCAGTCTCTGAGGTCCTGAGTTCAAATTCCCAGCACCTCAAAAATGGGAGAAGGGCCTGGCAATCCACTCCCAAGGCAATCCCAAAACAGTCAGCCATCAAAAACCCTACAAAGGTTGCTATGAGTCAGATACCGACTCGACGGCACCTAACAACAACAACAATAGTCTTCAGAGATCCTAGAAAATTCATCTGATAAAACTTACAATCACTTAAAAATTCTTAATAGAGGAAATAGATTCTTTTTTAACCTGATAAATAAACTAATGTCAAAAGCCAACATCACATTGAATATTGAACCAGCACTGAAGAAATTACTGTGAAGGGCAACTTGGCAGTATCTACTCCAAAAGATGTATATACCTTTGATATAATAATTTTGCTTGTGGGAATTTTCCTACTCTGTCTATAATGGAAAAATGGGGGGGGGGAATTGAGATGTTCATCAATATGATGACATCCATAAAAGGTGGCCTAGAAAATGAGCTAGATTCAGCGTGGTAATCCAGAATGATCAAAACACATTGTTAAACAAAAAAAGTGAAGGTCCAAAATGGTCTGTACAATATACTCCCCATTTGACTGGACATGTGTTTTCTTAAACAATATTTCCCTAAGAGTATATACTAGGGAGGAGGGGGTAGGTTTGGAGCATAGAATAGGAAAGATACTTAAAAATTCAAACAGCCCAAAAATTCATACAATGGAAAGTTAAATCTGCCCTCTATCCTTGCCTTCCTTATTATTTACACTTATGAAAAATAAATGTGAAAGCTGCAAATTGCTTGGGGGAAAGTATTTCCTCGTCATATGCAGTATAAAGTGAAAATAATCATTTAAAGGCCACACTACAAACTATAAGCTCCACTGGCCTCACCATTCTGAATATAGATCAGAACACACTAACATAAATGATACATGTTACTTTAGGAAGAAAAGAGGTTTTTCCATAAATGAGTGAAAATAAATAATTTGCCCTACTACTCCAATATTCAAGAAAATCAAGAAATCCAAATTTGGAAAAACTCTATCAAAGCAAGGTAAAATCCTCATCACAGAACAGGAAGTTAGGAAGATTATGTGAGAGACAGAGAAAAGAAAGTGTCAGAAGTCCTTCTATTACCCACCATGTCTGAAGAAATCAGGAAGACTAAAGAAGATGTAGCAGCATCTATGAGGAATTCTTGCCAAAATCTTCCAGGTTACAGAACATGGAGGAACAATGAGGAAATAATCAGAAAAACGACAAGCTGAAACAATTTTATTATAAGGGAAATGGCCTGGACATAAGGCAACTTCATTAGAAAAATATGCACAGAGAGGGATCAAGGGGAGAGGATAATCTCAGTGTAAATGGGGGAACTTTGTGAGTACATAGGAAAAATAGAGGAACATAACCCAAATATGCGTATGAGTTTCACTATGTATTAGTCAAAAGGTTCCATAAGCCTTGTAAGTTGATAAAAGTGTAATCAAAAGTGATGTAATAGTTGCATAATGGAAAAAAACCAATGCTGTATTACTCTGTGCCCCACCAACATTTACCAATAAAGGGAGAAAAAAAAATTTAGCAAACAAATAACATATCCATTGTTATAGTGCTGTTCAGCCATTTACTTATTCAATTTAATATGAGTGACTACTATGTTAAATGTTAAATGAATGGTTTGTTAAATGCTAGGTTACAGAGAAAAATAAAATATTTACTCTCTGTTCTCAAAGATCTCAGTAAAGTAGCTTATTATGTATCACCACTTAAATTAACTCAAAGCAGTTATTATAAAATATTTAGAAGAAACTATAATGCAATTGTCATTGTTGTCAGGTGCCATCAAGTTGGTGTCCAACTCGTAGTGACCCTATGTACAACAGGTGAAATAGTATTGTTAGTGCTTCTTTGCTATTTATAGGGGTTTCAATGGCTGATTGGTTTTTTTTTTTTTTTGGCAGGGAGTGAGTTGCCAGGTCCTTCTCTCAAGCCTACAGCACCTGGTTTTCCCAGGCGGTCTCCCATCCAAGTACTAATCAGGCCTGAGCCTGCTTAGCTTCCAAGATCTGACGGATTGGATGCCACAGGGGTACGGCTGCTGGCTTATAATTCAATAAGATATGCCAATTACAGATAATTTTTGTATGTACATTAAAGCAGATTTTTTAGTAAATGTATACAATAAATAAATGGCGTGTTTATGATGAGAATAAAGTTATGTTGCTCTTAAAAAAAAGAAAAAAGATGCAAAAGAGAAACTGTCCTCTATTAAAAGAGACTTAAGGCATTCAACAAACAAACAAAATGGGTCACCTCTGGCTGGATCTTGGATAAGCAAACGAGCTCTAAAACACATTTGCAGACAACTGGGAAAATATGAACATGGCCTGGCTCTTGGGGGGTCTGTCCTCCTGGATGCAGATTAGAAGGCAATATTATGCTCACTATTAAAAGAAAACCAGATTACAGGACGCAGACACTTACAGGTTTAAAGTGTATTTTAAGCAGCAAAAATGCTCTGAGGCCTTGTCACCATCTGGGTTTGAAGCAAACTTGGAATTACACATTGTCGTATTCTTTTCATTCTGGAAGCTAGTATTCTCATTAAAATGGAATTACACAAAGGCTAAAGTTGCAAACTCCTAATCTGCATTCAGGTATCGTATCACTTTGTAAATCTTCTCAACTTTTGCGTGTTTACACAGCCTGTTAGATGACAGGGAATGGGAAAGGTGCTCCAGGAAAAGACCATGTCTCCCCATTTTTATTCCACAACATATTTTCATTATAGTACAATATTTGGGCATAAACTGCTAATTTTAATTGAGCAATACATATATATGTTCGCATTAAATTTTAAGCCAACTGTATGCTCTGATACCTTAATAAATAAAAAAATAACAAACCATATGGAACAAATAATAATGACCTAAAGGCCCACTTGGGCTGGGATTTAGCTCAGTCGGTAGAGCACTGCGCTGCAGTCTCTGAGGTCCTGAGTTCAATTCCCAGCACCTCAAAAATGGGAGATGGACCTGGCAGTCACTCCCAAGGCAATCCCGAAACAGTCAGCCATTGAAAACCCTATGAGGGTCACTACGAGTTGGATACCAACTCGAGGGCACCTAACAACAACAACAAAGGCCCACTATAATGAGGCTTGGGCTGGGGTTTAGCTCAGTTGGTAGAATGCTGCTCTGCACACTCTAAGGCCTTGGGTTTGATCCCTAGCACTGCAAAAATGGGAGAAGGACCTCACAGCCCACTCCCTAAAACAATCCGGAAATAATTAGCCACTGAAAACCCTATAGGGTTGCTATGAGTTGGACCCAACTGGATGGCACCTAACAATAACAATAATGAGGCTCAAAGGGCAAAAGATACGTTCATGAAAAAATAAGTTTTTGTAAATTTGTGTGTGGGGGGTTTAGTTTTGCTCTTTATGTCTATTAAAAAAAGTTACATTAGAATGTGCATTCATGAAACTGGTTGATACGATGACTTACATAATGATTTTCCTGGATACAACTTTGCCTGGGGATAACCAGGGATCATTTTTTCATCTCTAGCTCTAAGATTTTCAAGTTCATGCTTGATAATGAATTGACATTCTGCCATTGTGAGGAAATCATCATTGTCATCTAAAATAAAACAAAAACTTCTAGTTATTTTCTCAGTAATAATAAAAATAAAATTAAGTAATAATGTCCCCAAAACTTGAGATTATGGAAATAATGGTATAAGCATGACAATCAACACAAGGAGTAACCAAAGTATGAAATTAGTGAATTAACACCTTCATAGTGATTTTGTAGTATGGTACAAAGATTGAAACAGCACAGACTTTCATGACCTCACTTAGTATCAAGGAACAGAAGACAGTATTTTCTTTAATTCTAACAATATTTTTAACAGGAATTGAACTGTACTAGTTTGTCTAAAGGGGGAAATCGCCTTCAAACTCTCAAGCCCATTTCATTCTTTTGGAATCAAGCATAAAAAAGAAAACAAAGTCTGGTAAGAACAGTTAACCTTGTGAAAGGACAATTTCCTCAAATGAAGTAAATTTCACTTGGAGCATTAAGTCACTAAAGTATGAAAATCCAGAGTGAATTAGTCTGAAGAAGCCTAATTACATCTTCTACCTTGGAAAGCCCAGCAAGGGGCCAGTATGATTGAAGCAAACACCTATCCTAATATAACTACCTTGATGTTACCAGTTCTTTCCAGAAAATTCCCATCTAAAACACCCTGTGAGGCCAGAGTTACCCCACCACATTCAGTGGAAGCCAGAAAACTCAGGAAAGGAGGTTTCTAGGATACCGAACTACTATTCTGTTCCTTAATATAAGATTTTTCTACCAAGCCAGGAAATAGTCATCATTACAAAAATCAGAATAGAATAATGTAAGTAAGTTGTACCTGTGCTTCTAATTTGCATTCACCTATTCTATAGATGGCAAAGTATGGTCAGTGGGCCAAATGTGGTCACACACGGTTTTATAAATAAAGTTTTATTGGAACACAGTCTTGTCCACTCATTTCTTTACTTATGGCCTAAGGCTACTTTTTTGCTCTAAAGAGCAGTATTGAGTAATTGTGCAGAGACCATATGGCCACAAAACCTAAAATATTTACTATGTGGCCCTTTACCAAAAATGTTTGCTGAACCCTCATCTATTCATCAAAGATTTCTTTGTGGTAAGAAATCTGATAAAAAGACATTATTACTGATAAAAAGACCTGATAAAAAAAAGAATTGTAGGACTTACCATCAAAATCTTTGAAGTTCTGTCGGGTTCCATATGTGAAGGCTCTCATGGTGCTATCATTGCACTCTTTTACCAATCCCACTGCTTCTGCCCCCAGTAACAATCTTATCTTAGAGGCGCCAACAAGATATAAATTCTGATTTTCTAGTGTTTCTTTCTCATATTTATGTAATAGTGGTCTAAACAACAACTGGGCACCTTCCAAAACAAAAGATAAACACAATCTTAGAGACAGACAAAAATTGTTCAAAACTGAAAATCTTCCAGAAGGAAAAGAAATTATATTAACAATTTAAATCCATGTTCAACTACACAAAAATACAAGTGGGGTAGCTGCTCTTTATGGTTTTTTAAATAAATGCAGAAACTGAAAAATGTAGCAATAAGTGGCTTGCCATTTACTAAAATGAGAAGTACATATGAGACAAGAATCCAATATTCCTTATCACTAGCTATAAAACTGTACTGAGCAAAAATATCAAGTAAAAGGAGGCAGTTTTCTAATATAAACATAATAGATAAAAACATAAGACAATTTAAAATAGCATATACTAATGTAAAAAATGCTATGAACATAATATAATTACAACAAATTTTACAAATTTTATGAATGACACTGACTCAACAAAATAAATATAATTTTTCAGTGATTTTTCTCATAAACTTCCATATTCATTTAGGTTTTATACTTCACTAACTGAATGGATTGGAGCTGGAATTTAGCTCAGTTGGTAGAGCAGCACTCTGCAGTCTCTGAGGTCCCAAGTTCGATTCCCAGTACTGCAAAATGGGAGGAGGACGTGGCAATCCACTCCTGAGGCAATCCTGAAATAATCAGTCATTCAAAACCCTATGAGGGTCGCTATGAGTCAGATATAACTCAACAGCACCTAATAACAACAACAATAAACTGAATGGGTTAATATATTAAGATAAGTGCAATTATGCAGGGCACTGTGACATGCACCTATAATCCTGGCAACTCAGGAAGCTGAGGCAGGAGGATTGTGAGTTCAAGGCCAGAGGCAGCCTGTGCAACTTAGCAAGACCCTATCTCAAAATAAAAAATAAAAAGGGGGCTAAGGGTGTACCTCTGTGTTTAGAGTACTTGCCTAGCATGTGTGAAGCCCTTGGTTCAACCCTTAGTACTGAGATTATTGTGAGATTATTACTTTTAGTAATTTACAGGAAAGGTATTAATTTTTTTAATAAAAGCATATCCAACTTACAGAGAAGAAAACATAAATCACACTTAAGTAGAAGGTCGTTCATGTCACTCATACTAGAAATGCAAAAACACCACCAACATACAACTTTCCTCATACTACAGAAGTAGAAGTTTGGTAACAGACAGGCACCTAGTATTTTGGAACTTGAATTAGGCATGAGATGAGTAGAGTAGGGGCTGGGGAATGGCTATGTGTCACCATGGAGGTGCCAGCTGCCCACAGCTCTCCCTTCAGAGAATGTGTTTAAGGTACAGGTTGATGCAGGCTCCAGCTGCCATGCCTCCACTGTACCTAGCCATTGGCTACACATGGAGGGGACACAAGAACACAACCATTCCTGCTGACCTGGGTTTCCTTTAAAGGGCAACTGGAGCTGGCTGATACTTCTGCTGAGTTGTGCTGTGGTCTGTGGCTGCTCCTACTCAATCCTCACTGCTTCCCTATCCCCCTCCACAGATATCAGGCCTACCTGAGTCTGAGGCTCTCTGCCTACTCCTACTTTTTCCTCTTGATCTTTCTACAAATCTTCCCCTCAGTAAACCTCTGTGTACTCACACCTCACCTTGGTATCTCTTTCTTGGAAGTCCCAAACAGCGAGTGTGAGGGAAGGCACTCTGGGCCACTGCTAAGGTAAGAGAAATTTGTGTAACCTTCACGAAGCACTGTGCGCCAGTATCTTATTTGAAACAGAGCATCCCCCATCTTCCTCCCCCAAACTACCATCCCCAGGGGGAATGCCTTTCCCATGGTTTAGGACATTCTTTTATGTTACCAAATCACATGCTTACAGAGCTAATTCTTAACTTTTGAGTAGTAAGCTTTCAATGAAGGTTTAGCTCTCTTTTCCCACCTTCATAATGTCCATCCACAATGTCCACTCCTACCTCTGCATTCTCACAATACAAGGGGACACTCCAAAAAAGTGTATTCCTTTTTACACGTAAACTTCAGTCACCTTCCAAGTACTCTCCATTCGATGCCATACACCTATTGAGACTTTTTTCCATTGCTCAAAACAGATTTTGAACTCATTGATTTTTATGCCTTTTAGTGCTTCTCTCATTTTTTGTTTCACTTCCTCTATATCAGCAAAAGATTTTTCCCTTTGAGGACTTTTTGCATCCAAGGAAACAACAAAATAGCACACAGGGCAAGATCAGGTGACCAGGGAAAGTGGGGCACAAGGGTGAGGATGTTTTCAGTCAAGAACTTCTAAACAATCAGCACGGTGTAGGCAGGTACATTGTCATGGTGGAAGAGCCAGTCACCTGTTTGCCACAACTCAAGACATTTCTTCCACAAATTATGATATAATCTTCTCAAAATTTGTAGGGAGTAAAAACTCTGGTTAACTGTGTGACCTGGAAGAATAAACTCCAAGTACACAATCCTTCTCACATCAAAGAACAGATGATCATGGTTTTCATGCTTGTTTCCAGTTTTTTAGAGGGTTAGGGTAATTAAGTCATCTTTTTGAGATCATTAATTGTATTTGCATATTATTATTACATATCCTCTTTGTGGCTGAGTCTTTCAGTAAGCTTTGATTTTCCCTTCTAGCATTTTGTTCCTGAAAGTTCCTATCTTGTCATTTGCTTAGTTTATTATATATTTATCAATAATTTGACCCCCCAAACTGCAGTTGTATAAGTGTCCCCCTTTTACACTGCCATGAAAGATACTCTATCAAGACCATCTTCTTAGAGAATTGTTTCTTCCCTCTGCCCTTACACCTGTTCACACCTAGGTGGGTACAGAATTCTAAATCGAAGATCAAAAATCTCCAAGCAGCGTGTGGGAGCTCACACCTCTAATCTCAGCACTTGGGAGGCTGAGGCAGAAGGACTGCAAGTTCAAGGCTAGGGTGGGCTACATAGTGAGACCCTGTCTTAAAAAAAAAAAAAAAAAAAAAAAAAAAAAAAACCTTTGAAAAATCCTTCAAAAATGAGACATGAAACCACTGTTTTCTAATGTTCAATGTTTGTTACCTCTGATCCTTTATATCTGACCTATTTTTATTTATTTTTGGAAGCCTGTTGTATCTTCTCTATCCTCAGAGTTTGGAAATGTTCCAATGATATGGCACTTTCATCCACAATGCTGGCCATACCCTTCCCATCGGAAAGTGAGGCATCAATCCTATGCCTTTCTTTGATTTCTTCTTCACCTTTTTCTCTGTTCTTTTTGTAAAACTCCTTTTATTAAGATGAGTAGCTCTTGGACTAGTCCTTTTTTATTTTTTCCCTCATATTTTTCAATTTATCTTTTTGCTCTTTCTTGGAGGTTGTTGTCAATATTATCGCCTAACCATTTTCGTGAGGTTTTTTTTAATTTTTACTTCATATTTTCACCTTATAAGAACTGCTTCTTCATGAATGATTATTTTGATAATATCCCACTCTTTTTTTTTTTTTTTTTTTTTTTTTTTTTTTTTTTTTTTTTTTTTTTTTTTTTTTTTTTTTTTTTTTGTGGTACTGGGGTTGAACCCAGGGCCTTGCGCTTATATGCTTTGCAAGTACTGTACCACTGAGCTATACCTCCAGCCCTCCCCCCTTTTTTTTAACTTTTTGAGGCAGGGTTTAACTAAATTACGCAGACTGCCTCTGGTCTCAAACTTTCCATCCTCCTGCCTCTGCAGACTGCCTCTGGTCTCAAACTTTCCATCCTCCTGCCTCTGCCTCCCGAGTTGCTGGGATTACAGACATGCGCCACCGCACCTGGCTCGATAATATCCTACTCTTTTTTTTTTTTTGTGCGCGGTACTGGGGGTTGAACCCAGGGCCTTGCGCCTGCATGCTCTGCAAGTGCTGGACGACTGAGCTGCGCCCCCAGCCCATTTTTTTTTTTTTACTTTTTGAGATAGGGTCTTGCTAAATTATGCAGACTGCCTCTGGTCCCGAACTTGCGATCCTCCTGCCTCTGCCTCCCGAGCCGCTGGGATTACAGATTTATGCCACCGCACCCAGCCAATATCCTACTCTTGATGTGTATACATTATCTCTTTTCCTAACTCTGAGAACTAAGACTTTTATTGTGTTTTGGTTTTCTTTTTCACAATTTGTGGCTTTTACCTGCTTGTTTGGTTTTAGCATGCTCTTTCATGTTAGGGATTTTCCTCGGATTTTGAGCAATCTTTCTTTTGTAGGTGCATGTTTAAGAAAGGGACCCAAAGGAACTAAACAGAAGTTTTGAGGCATTACAGGGAGCCTGCCACAGATGGCCTTTAATGCAAGATAGACTGGCCAACCCATCTTCCATTGACAATGCCCTAACTTCTGCACCTTGGATTACTTTGTCTTTATAACAGGTTAGATTCTCTAGTGAAAGATTGTTCAACATGCTTCCTAGATGGTTTGAATCTGACTTCTATCATTTTGGAAATGGAATTAGGTTGAGATTGGGAGGGAGGGGAAAGGAGAATGGTATTTAATTCCCAGCTTATTTTCAGTATAGAATCTCTGCCTCCAACTGTGCACAGAGACCCTATGCCAAAAAACCAAGCATCTGACCTTCTTTAGAGAATAAGGCTTGTCTTCCACTGGGGCAGTAGAACAGGAGAGGGGTCCAGAGATCTAAGGACTTATTCTTTTTTTATTGGAAATCTTTAATGTACACTTTAATGTGATTCATTCTGACATGCTTTTCATTGTGACATTTCCATTTATGCATTTTGTTCTACATTACACAGTTAAGTTCCCCCTTACCCTCTTGTGCACTTCCTCCCCACATCCCAGCCCTCCACCAAAGACTTTTCTTCCGTTGCTTGTCTTTTTATGGTAATATTTTTCTATATATCCTTGGGTTCTAGTTCTGTTTAAGATAGAAACTTTTTCTGTAGTGAACTTTCTTTTTACACTGTCAGTACTATTACATGAATTTTCTAGTCCATCTATAATGACACCATTCTTTGGTATTATTGGTGTTATTAAAATTATTTCCAGGATTATTAAAGGTAGGCTGTTCACCTTCAGGTCACCCCTTCCCCCATTCCTCATTCCTCCTTGTTCCTCCTCTCCCCCCTCTCCTCTCCCAGGATTTCCTCCTTTTGCTAGATCTCTCCCTCCTTCTTTTGTGTTCCCCAAACTGTCCCTTCTCTGCTAGGTCAACTTAGCTTTTTATTATTATTATTATTATTATTATTATTATTATTATGTTCCAACCTCTGCATAGGATTTTTTTCTTCTTATAATTTTGATTCAGCTCCCACATACGAGTGAGAACACGTGGTACTTCTCTTTCTGAGGTTGTGTTCGTTCACTTAATTTTCTCCAATTCCATCCATCTTGCCGCAAATGGCATTATTTCATATTTTTTGATTGCTGAGTAGTATTCCATTCTGTATATGTACCATAGTTTTTTTATCCATTCTTCTGTTGATGGGCACATTGGTTGATTCCATATCCTTGCTATTGTGAAAAGTGCTACACTGAACATGGAGATGCAGGTGTCTCTGTGGTATGATGACACATCTCCCTTTGGGTAAATTCCCAATAGTGTTATAGCTGGGTCATATGGTAGATCAATTTTAGTTTTTTAAGATACCTCCATATTGATTTCCAAAGTGGTTGGATCAATTTACAGCTCCACCAGCAGTGTAAGAGTGTTCCCTTTTCCCCGCAACCTCGCCAGCATTTGTTGTTATTTGTTTTATTGATCTTGGCCATTCTTACTGGTGTAAGGTGGAATCTCAGAGTTGTTTTGATTTGCATTTCCCTAATGGTTAGGGATATTGAGCATTTTTTCATGTGTTTCATGGCTTTACAGACTTCTTCATTTGAGAACATTCTATTCAGTTCCTTTGCCCATTTGTGTATTGGGTTATTTGTTTTCTTGGGTATTTTTTTCTTAAGTTCTTTATAAATTCTGGTAATTAGACCTTTCTCTGATGTATAGGATGTGAAATTTTTTTCCCACTCAGTGGGAATTTCCTTGACTCTGTTAATTGTTTCCTTTGCTGTACAGAAGCTTTTTAATTTCATGTAATCCCATTTATCCATTCTTGTTACAATTTCTTGAGCAATTGGAGTCCTATTAAGGAAATACTTTCCTATGCATACATGTTGGAGCCTATTACCTATCTTGTCTTTTAGTTTTAAAGTTTCTGGTTTTATGTTGAGGTCTTTTATCCATTTTGAGTTAGCTCTCGTGCATATTGAGAGATGCGGGTTGGTTTTCATTTTTCTGCAAGCGAATCTAACTACTTCTTAGATAGAGCAGTCACTCCTCTTTTTTTCCTGATACTACTTTTCTACTCACCTGCATAGGTTGCCAGTGTCCCTACTTCCTCAGTCCTTGGAAGTACTCTGCAGGGTAAAACAAACTGCTTCTCAACTTCTTTCCCCACCAGCCTAAGTCCCAGCTTTCTCCAATGTGAAAGTCAGTTACTACTTATCCACCCGTCTCCTAGCTTCCCAAGTTCTGCTGCTGTTATATCTTCTCCTTTCTTCTTTATCAATGTGGACTTATGTCTTTTATTTTTTTAAAAAAATGTCCTTGTATTTTCATTGTCATTTTAATAGGAATTTAGAAGACAATAAAGTAAATATTAAAAGGGAATCACTACCATTACCTGGAAGATCCAGAATACTTTCTTTTACCATCACCTGAGCCAAAAGATACCAATCACCTCTCCCTATCCCCCTCCCTAGTGTCCCTGAAGGCACACAACCAGAAGGAAGAAGGCTGGTAACACACTGGAGTCTTTCACACTAAGACACTACAAGTGTTCTTAAAACACAGAAATTCAAAGAAAGGACTCAAGTCCAACACAACATATCAAATTTCAGCAAACAAATGCTCTTCTTTTTCTTTCCTTTTGGTTCAATAATTTGAAAAAAAGTTTTAATTCTACTTTAATTCAAAATTCTATTTTTAAGAAATCAGTTTATCGTCACTTTATTTTAAAAGGGTCTAAGTTTAGCCCAGTGCTTAGTGCATTTTAAGGTGTTTTGTGTAATTTATAAAATGTTTCCTCATGTAAAACACCCTCCATCTTTTCACCCAGACCTAACTGCTGTCACACTTCAAAAGAGAGCTAACCCTTGGTGCGTCATGTCATCCCTTGCCATTCCAAAAAGCACCGCTGAAGTGTCATTTCACCCTTCCCTTTACTTTTATAGTAAGTATACACATGACTCATGCATGCGTAAGTACTACGCAGAGCTTTGTGACAGCTCTCCAATTTTTTTTTTTTAATGAATTTCTAGAAATTAGCATTGGGTCTCCTTACCTGGACAGTAACATCATGACAGGTAGAAATCATATTTATCTCACTCTTAGCATCTTAACTGACACACAAAGAACACCCAACACATACTTGCTCATTCATTTAACAAATACTTATTAAGCTCCTACCACGAATCCAGCTCTTACTAAACCCTGTACTGGACATAGCATTTACAGATTTAAAGAAAATTAATTGTGTTGCTCACAGTCTAAAGGAGATTAACAGTTTAATGTTGATTTAAGATGTCCTTTTAAGGCCTAGACAGAAAATAAGGAGCAAGGAAATAACCATTAGCAAATGAAATGTCAGTGAAAATTGTAAAATATATTTGCAAATATATATAGCCACTGAGCATGACTAAATTTGGGTAGTAACTATTTTACTCACCTCCATCTTTCTTTTTAGCGATAATTCTGTTTTTCAGCCACTCTTTGGTTTCTTCTTTGACATCCTGAGCAAGTTCTATGACCACCAAAGGTGTGAAAGAACTCTCGTAGGTATCCAAAGCTGATAAGGTCACTTTCATCTTTGACAAACTTGCTGAAATAAGTGAAAAGCAAAAATGGATTATTTGAGCAAAGAAATATGCTGCAGACTGATTGCATTTTCTCTTTATTATGTCTAATTCTGAATTCCAAGATGAAGGAAAATTTCCCATGAGGAGGATGAGTTATTAACAGGCTCAAGCAATCGTTCTAAGCAACTGTGGGAGCCAGACTTCAGAGAAAACCCCATCCTTCTGTAGGCACTTCAGAGGACAGCGGGACAGAAAGGATGACAGTGTAAAAGGTGCTCTCACATAAGAGGAGTAAGAAGTATTTACAAATGATGTGACACCACAGCAAGATTTAGAAGAATGAATAGCAGTGTGCCAGACAAACAATGGACAGTATTCTAAGGACAGAAAATAGTACTTCCCTCCAAAATAATGATGAGCCAACAGGCTCAGAGAAGCACAAATGGTTAGGTATGGTAAGAGCATCAACTCTGTGTAAGGGGAAAGAAAGACGGGAATGAGCTGGTATTTAACCACAGTTCCTGATGATAAAGGGAATGGGCTTTGTCTAATATACAAAGGGTAGCATCAACTGCTCATGAGCAGAGACTTGGTCTAGACAGCACGGAGCTGCAGCATGGAGCTATTAGAGATCACAACAGGTCAGCCTAGAGTGCAAGAGACCAGGCAGGAAGCTATTACAGCAGTCATGAAAGAGCTAACACTGCCTAAATGGTAAGCAGAGACTGTGGGTAAAATCTACAGAGGCCAATGGCTGGATTGAATGGAATGGTTAAGAAAAATAGAAAAATGTTAGTAGGTAATGAGTGGTCTTACTATAACTATATGAAACGCTACAGCACCCATCCCAGCTAGGCAGAACCACTGCCATACATTTCCCCTACATACATATTCTATAAGTGACACATTAAGTAAGAAGAGAAGTCAAGGCTTCTACTTCCAGGACAGCAGATTAGAGGGTTCTGATAAACTCTTTTGCTGAAGACAACTAGACAATGCACATACACACACAAACAATTTTTAAAACAAATCTGTCTGTGAATATCAGAAAGTCAACAAGGCAGTGAGAATAATGAATTGAGGCACACAGCCATAAGAAAAGAAATAAAAATAATTTTAAAATTTAAAAAACAGACAGGAAGCTGAGCATTTATATTGTTTCCTAGGGCATCTGCCAGTGTGGGAAGAGGCAGCTCAGAGGATGCTAAATAGGGTTTCTTTGGGCCAAGAGAGGCGAGGAGACAAAAAGTGTGACTAGTACAGCGCACACTGGGGAAAAGGGTCACATAAAATCCCTGCTATGAACTGGGACCTTAAAAGATTCCGTTATCAAGATAATAGTTAACCAGAAGATCGCCCTTGATAGAAAATAAATTCTAGGAAAAAAGAAAAAAACCTAAATTCTAGGTTCATATTATCTGATCAGAAGACAAGATAATATGCATGAAAATTAAAATAACAAATGGTAAAAACAAATGCATAATAAATCCAAATAATGAAACTAGCTGAACAGACTTTAAAATAATTATATGTTCAAGGAACTAAAAGACAAAATTGAGGATGCTGGCAGAAAACTAGAAACTTTTTAAAATGGAAATTCTAGAATTTAAAAATATAAAAGTCAAAAATCACAGACTGTAGGGCAATGGTGGCAAAAACAGCTTGTTACTGGCACAAAAATAGGCCTAAAGACATGTGGAACAGAATAGAAGATCCAGAAATACCTCAACACACCTAAAGCCACCTAATTGTCAACAAGGAGCAAAGCAAGTAAACTGGAAAAAGGGTAGATAGCCTTTTCAATAAATGGTGCTGGGAAATATGGACATCCGCTTGCAGAAAAATGAAAACAGACCTATACCTCTCATTATGCATGAGTTAACTCAAAATGGACAAAAGATCTCAACATAAAACCGGAAAATTTAAAATTACTGGAAGAAAAGATAGGCAATACGCTCCAACATATAGGCATAGGAAAGTATTTCCTTAATAGGACTCCAATTGCTCAAGAAATTGCAACAAGAACAAATAAGTGAGATTACATGAAATTAAAGTCTGTGGTGGGGGGGTGAGAAGGGGGGGAAGAAGTGCACAAGAGGGTAAGGGGGAACTTATCTGTGTACTGTACAACAAAATGCATATATGGAAATGTCACAATGAAAACCATGTCAGAATGAATCACATTAAGGTGCACATTAAAAATTTCCAGTAAAAAAAATCACAGAAAAATCACATATACACAAATACAATTTTTTAAATTGTGTTTAAAAACTGTGATTTCTCTAGAGAGAAAAGTCAATGAATGATAAGCTAAGTATGAAGGAAATATCTGGAATAAAGCCCTGAAAACAAGGAGGAAAACACACAAAAGAAAGTAAGGGACAAGCTAATACATAGAAGTAAAGAAGAGAAAGATTAGGGCAAAAGCAGTATCTGGAGAAACAATGACCAAGGATTTCCCCAAAACAACAAAATATGTGAGTCTCTATATGCCTCAGTTATAATAAAGAAAGCACAGTAAAATAATAGAAAATCCAAGAGAGAGAAAATCCTAAAATCACTCAGAAAAATACAGACAAAATTCACTGAACAGCAATTATTAGGCTGGCAGCTGACTCGGCAGTGAAAACAATGAAATCGTATCTTCAACATTCCAAGGGAATATTATGGCCAACCCAAGATTGTATCCTCTGTCAAAATATGCTTCAAGAACAAGAGAAAAATACAGTTTCAAAGACTTAAAAATTGAGAGGACTCATAAACAGCATAAAAGACAATAGGGATAAAAGGTGTTCTTTAGAAGGAAATGGTTGCAGAGGATCTGGGATCTAGAACATATGGATTGTCTTTTCAGTGAGCAGAGAATATTTGCCATATAAGAACTCCCTCATGTCTTTGTAACTAATTCCCCTTTGGGGCGGGTTTAGCTCAGTTGGTAGAGTGCCACACCACACTCTCTGAAGACCTCGGTTCAGTCCCCAGCACCACAAAAAACAGGAGAAGGACATGGCAAACTACTCCTGAAGCAATACCAAAAGAATTAGCCATTGAAAACCCTATGAGGGTCACTATGAGTTGTACCTAACAACAAGTGAGTATATAAGGTGTTGTCCTAGATGTTTACATGCATGGTTCTCCTTTTTCCCCAGCCAGTATTGCCTCTCCTGTACCCCCATCCCATTGCTCCTTCATGTCCCTATTCCCTCTGGCCTGTGTCTGGCCAGTCCCACCTCCACACCATTCAGCCTAGGCACTGGCCCTGTCAGGACATGCCAAGGGGGCCAAGCTATACTGCAAGAAGGCACTAGAAGGGATTGGCAATCTGCCTCACATTATTCCATTTAATCCTCCTCACAGCCCTATAATTTACTCATTAAAAATCAAGAGGAAAATCAAACCAAGAAGCTACTTTGCAAAACTCACAATAAGCAAGACTATTATTTTTCCATGATACAAAGCTTAAAACTAGAGAAAACAACGTCATTAGAGATATTCAAATTCTACATATTTTTGCTACTAAGTAAAATCTTAACTTTGAAGTGCCTACCACACAACTCTTACAGAAGATGAGCTAAAACAGAGTTCAAGAAAAAATGACAAAATGAAACAATGCAATCTTTTGCCCTACAGCAAAATTCAGCGTTTCAAAAATAAGTAAAACAGTCCCCAAACAAATAACAATAACAAAAAACTAAGCAACCAAAAAGTAAACCTCAAGACAAAATCATGACCAACTGAAGACAGTGATGATACACAACAGATAAAGAACCATTCCTGACAATTTGGGTAATTCCAACCATCTACATACATGTATGAAAGAAGAACCCGGCAACCCACTCCCAAAAATCAATCCGCCCTTGAAAACCCTATGAACAGCAGAGAAACACTGACAATAGTGTTTCGCCTGTTGTATGTAGGGGCACTTTGAGTCGGATAACGACTCAACAGCACTTAACAACAACAATATACATGTATACGCAGGTTAATCTTTATAACACTCACACACTGCATCATAGCCAGACATCTTGAATGATTACTGAATTTAAGGCTTCAATAATCTCTAGCGACACATTACTGTAATTTGGGTGTTGAATATACCCCACAGGTCCATGTGTTAAAGGTTTTATTCCCAGGTATGTGTTGTTACAGGAGAAGGACGTGGCAATCCACTCCCAAAACAATCTCAAAACAATTAGCCAATGAAAACGCTATGAGGGTTGCTACATTGGACCTAACTCGACGTCACTTAACAACATGTATTGCTATTGGGAACTGGTAGAACCTTTACAAAGTAGGGCCTAAGTAGAGGTGTTTTAGGTCATCAGGGGCATGCCCGTGAAGGGGACTGTGGGACCCTAGCCTCTTCCTCTTTCTCTAGCTGCTTAAGGTGCGCAATTGTGCCCTGCCATGTGCTTGCACTGTGATGTGCTGTCTTGTCAGTGGCCCAAAGCAATATGCTCCCCCTCTTAGCTAAGAACCTACAAAACTGTGAACCAAAATAAACCTTTCCTCTTTATACAAGCTAATTATCGCAGGTATTTCATTAGCAATGTGAAGTTGACCAACACATACTAATTTTATGAATACTGTTGCTGTTGTTAGGTGCTGTCAAGTGTGTCCAACTCATAGTGACCCTCATAGGGTTTTCAATACCTGATTGTTTCAGGATTGCCATGGGAATGGATTGCCACATCCTTTTCCCATTTTTGCAGTGCTGGGAACTGAACTCGGCACCTTACAGACTGCAGAGCAGCACTCTGCCAACTAAGCTAAATCCCAGCCCTTATGAATACTAAATATTATTAATCCTTAATAATCACATAAGCAATTAATAAGTAGTCCTTATCAATCTATAAAAATTAAAGTCTATGAGATTACCTCCTATTGGCTGAAATGAACCAAAAAAAAAAAAAAGACCTACATTTTCAGGATCAGTTAGGAGAATATCAGAAGAATCTTCAAGACCTAAGGCAGAGTTTCTGTTTCTAGTTCTCTGCCAATCCTTTTCCTTTGATTCCTGTAGCAGCAATTCCAGCTGTCCCTTCTTTGCCGAGAGTATATTTCCCAGCCTGCTGGTATAAAGTTGCCATCAGATCAAACTCTAGTAAACAATATGTAAGCAAAAGCAGTGAATGCCAACCCCAGGCCATGGCTTCAGAAGTAACTCTGCCTCCTTCCTCTTTTCTTTCCCTTCCTAAGGGCCCTTGAAAATAGAAAAGCGTGGCTTCCTAAATCACAGAGGGGAGTTGAGCTGCTCACCATCCACAATACCTTCATGAATGAGAAATCTATTATGTTTGAGCCTATTATACATGTGGAGATCTAAATGATACTGTAGTTCAGCTTTCTCTGGTTAATACAATTCTTTTATCTTCTTTCTAGTAGTTTGGCCTTGGGTATAATTATGCCTTTTATTACAATCTGTCTAAACACTATGACAAAGTAATGGTGAAGAAAAGCTTGACCTCTGGAGTTGTTGTTAGGTGCCGTCGAGTTGAGTCTGACTCATAGTGACCCTCATAGGGTTTTCAATGGCTGTTTCGGGATTGCCTTGGGAGTGGGTTGCCACGTCCTTCTTCCATTTTGTGGTGCTGGGAATCAAACTCAGGACTTCAGAGACTGCAGAGCAGCGCTCTACCAACTGAGCTAAATCCCAGCCCTGGCCTGTGTCGTAGAAGGACCTAAATTCAAATTTAGTTCATGACCTCTTAGTTATATGGACTAGTTGTTGTTGTTCAGTGCCATTATGTCAGTATCTGACTCCTAGTGACCCTATGTACAACAGGCAAAACACCGTTGTCAGTGCTTCTCTGCTATTCATAGGGTTTTCAATGGCTGATTTTTGGGAGTGGGTTGCTGGGTCCTTCTCCCAAGTCTATAGCACCTAGTGTTCCCAGGTGGTCTCCCATCCAAGTACTAACCAGGTCTGACCCTGCTTTGCTTCCAAGACCTGACAGGATAGGACGCCACAGTGGCACAGCTACAGCCATTATAAATATTATAAACAGAATATTAAAACTCTAGATTAAACTCACTCCAGAGAAATTGTAATCAACTCTGATCAGGTTTCAAGCTTTCATTAGTAAGAACAAGTATGATAAAGGTGACAACAAACTAGCCACAGGGTAAATGATGTCTACTTAGTAGTCCATGATGTGTTTAAAGAGACTTATAAAAATTAGTCAACTTTGTTTTACTATAACAAAATATCTGAGGCAATTAACTTATAAAAAACAAAAGGTCTATTTTGCCTCACAAAGCTGGAGATTCAATCCAAGATCATGTGGCTCCACCACCAAGGGTGACATATCATGGCAAGAATGTTTGTTGGAGCAAAACTGCTCACCTTAATAAGCCAGAAAGCAAAGAAAAAACAAGAAAGAGCTTGGGTCCCATAATCCCCTTTGAGGGCATACCCTCCATGACCCCAGGACCTCTTATAGGCCCACTTCTGAAGGTTTCAACACCTCCCAGTAGTGGCATCCTCAGACCAAGCCTTTTACAGACCTCAGGGAAACATACCTATACCTAAACCACAGCAGTGTACTTCTTAGAATAGCCCATATTTGCTGGTAAAAATATGAGTAACAATATAAAAAATGAAACCCCCAATTTAAAATCAAAGTGGTCACAGCCTCTTTCCTTTGATCTTCAGGATAATGTACTTTACTTTTTGAGACAAGGTCTCACTCTGCAGCTCAGGCTGGCCTAGAACTGAGATCCTCCTATCTATACTTCCCAAGTACTGGGATTATAGGTGTGCACCACCATGCCTGGCCAGGATACTTCATTATCTTGATTCTCTGCCTTCTTCCATAAACTCCTTTCCCTTCTTCTGCTTTCTCCCAATAGTTTCTTGCAAAGTGTATCCAAGACACAATCTCTAGACAACTGCCTTCTTTTTATGCAACCTGTCTGTATTCATTAACTTTTCTCATCACTAAGAAAAAGTACCTGACAAGTGATTTATGGAAAGAAAATTTTATTTTGGATATTTTAGAGGATCTCAGTCCATAATGGCAGGGAGGCATGACAAAGTAGCTGGTAACAGCTTAAGGGAGAAGATTTCACAATATGACGATCAGGAGCAGAGAGCGCAAACGGAACTGGGGATCTATGTAACACTTTCAAAGCCTCTCGTACTCTGCCCAGTGACCTACTTCTGCTAGCTAGGTCCCACCTCCTAAACTTCCACTGCCTCCTGCTACAGCATCACCATCTGGAGACTTAGCACTCAAACACATGATCTGTGGGGGACATTTTAGATTCAACCATAACACACTCTTTCTAATCCTGGTTTGTCTTTGACTCCAACCTCTGTATCGATGTCTTTGCAATTTAAGTCCAAGCTGCATCCTCTAAGGTGCACTCCACCAGGAGTTTCCATCCAACAGTGTTGGAAACTGTCTTACCAAAACCTCAGTCTCAACGTATCAAAAACTAAACATATTCACTTCTTCCCAGAATCAGCTTCCTTCCCAATTTCCATACCTTTCTCAGGTATTCCATCTTTAGTTCTGTTATAAAGGTTGAAAAATACTGAAGCCAACTTGGAGACCCACAAATAGAGTGAGTTTTTAAGGCTTATAGGTCTCCTTCTAAAATGTTTTTGATGTGATTCTTAGTGATTCTCAACCACGGGCAATTTTTAGACTTTAGAATTACTTATTCAAACTTTGTACTTCATATCAGTTTTTAAAATTCCAAAGTACAAGTGCAAATCAATTCATGTGAGTAATCAAAAAGGGAGTGGTCAACATCACATAACCATATATCACCTTTTCTTCTTTGGAGGAAATCAAAATCTTGCAGCAAGCTAATCAAACAGATAGATCCAGGTTGTTTGGCTTGGACTTATCAAAACTTTTCTTCCTGAAGACAGCACAGGTTTTGTTTGGGGCAACACAGGTCTCATAAATGAATACTAGATAGGGGTAAAAAAGGAGAGAACTAGGGCAAACTATGGGTTGCAACTCTATGAAAATCCCATAGTGAATCTTACTACACTTACTGCAATTTTTAAAAATCATATTAGACCTTATAAATATGTATAATTATCTGTACATACTAATAAAAAATTTTTTTTAATGTTTAAGGAGATGGAAGCATCAACAATCCTGATTTGATCACCACAGTGCATCTATGAAATAAATTATCACTCTGTACCCCATTAATATATATACTTAAAATAGTAAAAAAAAAAATAGGAATTCAAACTAAAAAAAAAAAATGAATACTAGATTTAAATTATACCCCAGATGTATCAGGAATGCTATTTAAAGACGCCTGCCAAATCAGCGGTCAATGTGCTAGTTTCTAAGAAGGAAATCAAGAGAAGATTTAGTACTTACCTCCAAATGGCTAATATTTTGGTCAGAATAGTTAAAGCAAAAAAGTGTTGGATCTAGCAAAGGGGGAAGCACTCTTCTATACAAGGGAACAATATGTGTAAAATCAATGAAGCCATAATAAACATAACATATGAAAAGCACAGTAAGAAAACTGGCCTGATCAGAGCAGAGGAGGTATGGGACTGTTTTATAAGCTGTAGCCATTTAGCAATGCTACAGTTTACACTGAACCAACTGCCAGTAAGGAGTCCCTTTGGTTTCTGAGCAGCAGACTCTGTGTCAGAGTAATACGGATTTCAATACGTAAACCTAGAGGATGAAAATATGAGTGTTCTTCATGGTAGTCTTCTAACTCTCCTGAATGACTGGAATTTTTCATAATAAAAAGTCAAGAGGAGCCATGCATGGAGGAGCACTCATGAGACCGAGGCAGGAGGATCATGAGTTCAAGGCGAGGCCAGGAAAGGAGGAGAGAGAAACAGAAGAAAAGAAAAGGCAAAAGAAAGAGAGAGAGAGAGAGAGAGAGAGAGAGAGAGAGAGAGAGAGAGAGAAGAAAAGAAAAGAAAGAAAAAGAAGGAAAGACAAAGGACAAAATACTAGTCTACTATACAGAGGCTTAGCCTCATCACCTTCAAAATGGGGTTAACAAGCATAAGAAACATTTATTATGTCCTTACTACAAGCCAGGCCATGATAGAGTCTAAAGGTAAAAAAGATAGATAGATAGATAGATAGACAGACAGACAGATAAAATAAATGCAAATAAAGCCTATATCATTCTTCTGAGGAGACCCTAGCCTAGTAGCAGAAGCATTTGTGCATCAGATCATTCTAACATGGACTAAGTATAGAAGCAAGAAAACAAGGAGCAGCAGTAATCTCAAAAAGGAGCAGAAATTGTTGGGGAAGTGAGGTTGAGAATCAGAGTCTTCAATTGTTATAAATATGCAGATGACTCAAAGGCTTCTTGGAAGAATAACTTAGTGAAGAAATAGCAAAGTTGGAAATAATGATTAGTTTAACAGAATGACAAAAGTGCTCAGCAGAATATATATGGACATGTATCAAAGGTCAAAGTTTTTTTTAACTTTATGCATTGTCTAATGTGAGTAATAAAGAGTCCACCTTTTTCATAACACCAGGTCATAAAACAATTTTACTGAAACAACTAAGAACAGGTCTCCACTCAAAACATGTATATGAGCACTGTCTAGAAACTCAATAAATATTTGCTCATTGATTTATTATTTTAAAGATACTATATGTCATTCATTATGCAAAGCACAACCTTAACACTATTTACAACATATGACAGACAAATATTACTATCCCTAATATACAACATTTCTTACAAATCAACAATGACAAAAATATAAAACAGGAAAACACAATTCCTAAAAGAAGAAATATACCAATACACATTGGAAAGGATGTTCAAAGTAACTAATAAAAGAAATGCAAAGTAATAAGATACTTTTCACTTTTCAAATTTGCGAAAGCTAAAAATTAGAAAGACCCTAGTTTGGGCATATGTGCAGGAAACCAGGCATTTTCACACATTGCTGACAGATATTATAATTTGATATCACCTTTCCAGAAAGCAAGCTGGCATCATGAAAAATAGTATTAAATATCTACACTCCAACATAACAATGTTATTTTATGAATTTAACCCAAGAAGAAAATTAAAATGTATACAGATGTTTATTACAGCTTTATTTGTGGAATTTATCTCAAAAAGATAATTAAACCAAGTATGAATACAAAAGTTCACTACACATTTTGTTTACAAATTTATTTATGTATTTATGGCAAAGAAACAAAAATAACAACAAAAAAAAGATCATCCCCTTATCTGAATGTCCAACAACAGGAGATTGGCTAACTCAAACATGGTACAATATGGCAAAAATTAATAATAGGACACAGATCCAACTATATTAACATGGAGAGCATTTCCTAACATATTATAAGAAAACAAATGTGAAGTATGACACCATATAAATACATATTTTTATGTGTATATATAATACATACTATATATATAATACATAGTAATATCAGAATGACACTAGCTAGCATTTGCTGAGAATTTACTAGATGCAAAGCACTGCATTATACCATTTAATATGAATTAACTCATTTAATCCTCACACCAAATCCTTGAAGGAGTAACTTTAATACTTGCATTTTATGAAGAATAAAACAGGTAAAAAGAGGTTAAGTAGCTTGTCCAGTGTCGCACAACAGTATATAGGGGAGCTGGGATTCAGAATTGGGCATCCTGATACCAGAGCCCACATGCTTAACTACTGTGTATGTCTGCTTGTATGCGTGTGTCTGTGAATAAAAAGTGCATCATGGACTAGTCAGATGTATTTCTCCAAGTTGTTTTATCTAGGATGTAGGATTTAGGATGATTTTTATCTACTTCCTTACATTTTGGCTTGAATTTTAACGAGCCTGTATTTTTTAATAATCAGAAAGGTAGCTCCGTGATTGCAAAATAGTAAAGAATCCCTACATTTTATTTTTTTAATTAGCATGCAAAATAATTGGTTTCATTATGACATTTTTATATATCATGTACTTTGCTCATATTCACTCCCTCGATACTTTCTCTTATCCCCTCCCTGCTATTCCTCATCTTTCCCTCAAATAGTCCCTCTTCTACTTTTAAGTGTTACAGGTTTTTTTTTTTTTTTTCTTTTAAACCTAGATTCTGCATATGACAGAATACATGCAATATTTGTCTTTCTGAGTCTGGCTTATTCCACTTAACATGATGATCTTCAGTTGCATCCATTTTCCTGCAAATGATATAATTTCATTCTTTCTTGTAGCTCAATAAAACTCCATTATATATACGTAAACCACATCCTTATTTATCTGCTGTTGGACATCTAGGCTGATTCTACATCTTGGCTATTGTGAATAGTGCCCCAACGAGCATGGATGTGCAGGTATCTCTGTTGAATGCTGACTTAGATTCTTTCAGGTATATACTTAGGAGTGGTATGGCTGGATCATATGGTAGCTCTTTTTTTTTTTTTTTTGAGGCACCCCCATATCCCACCGTGAAGTCCCAAATTTTCAACAATAAATGTAAAATATACACTTTTGTTAAAGCCAAGAGATATTTTTAAACTATATAATAAAAAAACTTGCCTTATTCAGATTAAAAAACATGCCAACCATGTAGAAAAACTACCCAACTTTAGACATTGCTTTGTTCTGAGTAAAGTTAGCTAAAAGTGAAAGGCCTTCTGTTCAACAATATGTGACACCTCACCTCCTTCCTGCCCTAAAGTTCCATGGGAGCTGGACAATGATGGAATTTTTAGAACAGAAGGAGCCTTGCAATGGTATTCTCGTTAATCAGACCCAAAGTCACACTAACAGGGTGCCAGAGACAGAAATGCAATCCAGTGCTCTTGGGGCAATACCATACCATTTGAAGAAGACATTGTTTTTCCTTTTTGTGAATTTAGCCAATAAAGTTAAAGTCAATATTACAGTTTCATCATTAGAAATAACATGAGCCTTGCTACACCTATAAAGCTGCATCCTTCAGCTGAATAAAAATCTTAAGACTAACACAAGTGCCAGTATTACCTGGATTCTGTTTTGAACAGTGTGAACCATGTGGGAAGGAAGAGGGTAGGCTGCCTGCTAAGGCTCGTTCCTTTAAGGTTCTAATACAGGAGATGCTCTTGGAGGTTTCCAATCTGCCAGCAACCCAGTCCTGTAAGGACTAATTCTGCTCTTTTGTGCCCATTTTCAGCTGTTCTGCAATTTCATCACCCATTAACCTACAGTGTATCTGGAGGCCAGGTTACCTAAGAGAAAGACCCTCTCTCCGTGACTTACACTCTCTTCTTCCTGTCCCTGTAACTCCATGCATGGGTGCCCTCTGCTCAGGAAATTTTTGTCCCCCATGGCAATCCCATCCCACCTGAGTATGTCTTCTCCTAAGGGAATTCCTGTCATTGTACACTAACACCTCTGTGGATGCCCTTCCTAAGCATTCCTGCCCCTCTTTGTATTTTGCATGTAGCGGGATGTTGTTATGGCAGACTTTCATCAGTGGCCAATGGACTTTCATCAGCTGGCCCAAGAGCATGAGTATCAAGTGTAAGGTACAAAGTTAAGCAAGTAAGAAGCTTCATGGTAGCCTGGGACTAAACCGAGTTCTGTAAGTCACTTTTACCAAACAATCTTAATGGGAGTTTGTGCTATCATTACCATGAATACCAGACAAAAAAAAAAAAAAAAAAAGGTGGAACCAAAATATCAGACAGAGAGACATGAAGGCTTTAGGTGTTGCTGCAGGTGTGGGTGGAACTTCATGGTTCCATTTGGGACCAGTCTAAAAGAAGCAATGATTCAACAAACAGACTTCTTGGGCACTGGGAGGTAGAATGATTTCTTCTTCTCCACCAATTACACCCTTTAGTCAGGACAGTCAGCCAGCATGGCACTCAAGCATGATTATAAGGCACAGAGCAGCCAGGTTCCTCATAGTCCATGGGGCATGGGATCAAGAAAGAGCTATTCCAAATTGTGTTCTTTCTCCTGTGTTGGAACTGCACACAGAGCCAGAGAGAGATTTATGGAAGAACCTGATTCATGTAGCTTTCATAATTACCTACTGGATCATTAGCCTGTAGCCGTAGCACTGTGGCTTCCAATCCCATCAGACCTCAGAAGCTAAGCAGGGTTGGCCCTGGTTAGTACTTGGATGGGAGACCACCTGGGAACACCAAATACTGTAGGCTTGGGAGAAGGACCCAGCAACCCACTTCCAAAAATCAATCAGCCATTGAAAACCCTATGAATAGCAGAGAAGCACTGATAATAGTGTTCTGCCTGTTGTACATAGGGTCACTATGAGTTGGACACTGACTCAATGGCCCCTAAAAACAACACTATTAGATCATTAGCCCACGAGAGGCCCATATGGTGACAGGCCTCACCATGGCGATTATAACAGAGAAAGATACTGTGAATCCAACCATGAAGGCTGAGAGCCTGGTGGAGATAGTGGAGGGTTATTTTATCAAGGTTCAAGAAAGGGATAATTGATCCTGTAGTTTGAGGATTATGCTATTCCCAAATTTAGGTTTAAAAAAAAAGTCAACAGAATTATGACAAATTCAAAGGCTAAGAAGGAAATGTATAAGGATATCTTTAAGAATCACCTCATTTCAGATTCAAGGAGAAATGGGAACCAAAATGACAAAATCACTCCCAGTTGTGACGCAGAATAGGAAACCCTTCAGTAAGAAGACAATGAAGGCTGCTCTGACCATGGTGGAAGAGAGAGGGGTTTCCTAAGATGAAAGGTTTCGATTTTAATAGCCAGGACTAGAAAAAGGCCAGGACGCCTGCAGAGGACCTAAGAGGCAGGACACTACTTCAAGGCATCCTCCCAAACCTACAGACAGGCAGTTCATGAAGAGAGCGTCACAGAGCCCCCCTCATGAGACCCAGGGCAGCTGCTCTGCAGTTACAGAGGACGTGCACAGACTTGAGAATGGGAAATCAGCAGTGCGCCCACCCTCCCTTGCTAGTTTCTCACTGACAGACACACTGCAAGCAGCTGATTAGGTCCAATCCCTGAGGGACTGTGTCTGGGAATTTCACTCCTCAGACTCCATAGCAGGTAGAGGAGGGGCAAGAGACTGGAGATAACAGGGCCGCCAAGAGCAGGCCAGACCTGACTAGATGCTGCACTACTGAAGGCCCCCTCTGCCCACACCACCCCACTGAGCCTCGCCACAGGCTCTCAAGGAGACGAAAGCAGAGTGTTTCCTTTTCTCATCCATGCTCTCCGTCTACTCTCAAGGTTTTGCTCATTTGGGCTGGAATAACGTCGGAAACACCATTAGGAGAAATGCTCCAGGAGCTGACAGGTTGCTCAGATTAGAGTGGGTTCCTCAGAAACAGACTTTTGGTTCTAAACTGGGACAAGTTGGTCACACTAAACAAGATCATTGCTATTTCCTCCCAAAATCCAGAGGCAAGAGTTGGCATTTAGCACTTTGCTTTTGAAAGATTCCCACTGTCAATTCACATCTTAACAAAGGAGTTAAGAAGCAAGGATTACTTGGATAATTCCTTCTATTATGTATCTCCTTCATGACTCAAATGGTATGGTATATGAAAGTAATTAAAAGGTACCTTGTCCCTACATCATTTACTCAGACATTAATCTATATACGAAAGGAAAATAAACATACTCTCCTAAGGTCTGGGATATGAATTTAGGGAAGATGTAGGCTTTCAACAAGTGTATTTTATTCCATAGCTCTGCACCCAATCATCTTGTTCTGGAGGGTGCCTAGATTAAATAAGGCTAAGTATATCTAACAACTAAATGCAACGTAAGATCCTGGATTTGGATCCTAAACATTAGCAGGACAAGTAGTGAAATTTGAGTAAGCTCTGCAAATTATTGAATACAGTCATAACAATGTAAATTTCCTGGTTTCAATCATCATACCAGGTATATAAGATATTAATATTTGGGGAAGTAGGGTGAAGGGCATAAGAGAACTCTGTGTACTATTTTTGCAACTTTTTTGTAAAACTAAAATTATTTCAAAATAAAAAAAATTAAGATATCTCTTCCAAAAAATTCTCTATTTTCCGCTTTCTAACATATACACACAAAAACTCACATGACAAAAAATAACAGCTCTTGATTCACATATGATACTAGACATTCTTAGCTAACAATAGATGTCTAACCCATGACTAATAAATCTACCTTGAGTAACACTAATTCTTGACCTTCACACACAGTACAGACATATAGCTGATCTAAAATTGGATACAAAAAAATCCAGCTGGGTGCAGTGGTGCATGCCTATAATCCTAGTGACTTCGGAGGTCGAGGCAGGAGGATCACAAGTTTGAAGCCAGAGACAACCTGGGCAACTTAGCGAAACCCTGTTCAAAACAAAAAAATTAAAAACGGGATAATGGTATAACTCAGAGGTAGAGCACTTGCATATCATTTATGAGGCCCCAGACTCAACGCCCCAGTACTGTGGGGAGGAAATGAAGCCATATGATGAACAATTATACAACCATGTAAAAAGTTGTTTTGGGCTGGGATTTAGCTCAGGTGGTAGAGTGCCACTCTGCAGTCTCTGAGGTCCTGAGTTCGATTCCCAGCACCACAAAAACAGGAGAAGGATGTGGCAACCCACTCCCGAGGCAATCCCGAAACAATCAGCCATTGAAAACCCTATGAGTTGGACACGATTCGATGGCACCTAACAACAACAACAACAAAAAAAAAGTTGTTTAAGACAAATTTTTAGTGATCAAGGAAAATGCAAATTCAGAAAATGTTAAGTGGGAAAAAAAACTTAAGTACAAAGTAATACAGCAATGTTGTTAGATGCTATCAAATCATGTCTGACTCACAGCGACCCTCACAGAGTTTTCAACGGCTGATTGTTTCAGGATTGCATTGCCACGTCTTTCTCCCATTTTTGCGATGCTAGGGATTGAACCCAGGTCCTCAGAGAATGTGGAGCAGCATTCTACCAACTGAGCTAAACCTTAGCCCCAATATAGCAATATTACCCTAATTATGTAATATGTATATTTATATACACAAAAAATACAATAATTAGGAAGAAAGGGATCAAAACATTAATTGAAGTGAAAATTCAAGATTTTAATTTCCAACTTTATACTTTTCTCTATCTTCCAAATTTTCTACAAAGAAAAACGTTTTACCAGGTTTATTTAAGCGCGCACACACTCCAATTTACCATGTCTCTTCTATCTCTTCCATTATTTTAGATGTCTCATAAATTTCATTCTTTATCTGCAATTCTACAATTTTTCCAGCAACAACTGGTCAGAATAAATGGTCTACTTTCCATAACTACAGTCATGTGCTGCATAAAGGAGTTTCTGTCAAGGATGGAGGGCATGGAGGAGAGAGGTCTCCTAAGATTATACACTTAGTGAGGTCATAGCCTCTCAGTTTATGTCAGTACACTCTCTGATGCTCACAAAACATAACCTACAAGTAAAAATTTCTTAGAATTTATCCTGGTTAAGTGAAATATAACTGAATTTAAAACTCCTTAAACTTAAGACAGAATGAGCCCTCGGAAAACATCTAGTACTCTAAGGTAGTTGTTATTAGGTGCCTTCAAGTCACCCCTGACTCATAGCGCTCCTACTTACAACAGAAGGAAACACTCCTAGACACAATGCCCTGCCTGGCACTATGTCAGTGCTTTTCTGCTATTCATAGGGTCTTTGATGACTGATTGTTTAGAGATTGTTTTCAGGAGTGGGCTGCCAGGTCCTTCTCCCATTTTGTGATGCTAGGGATCGAACCCAGGGCCTCCGAGTGTGTAGAGTAAGTGCTCTTCCAACTGGGCTAAATCCCAGCCCCATTCTAAGGTAGTGGTGGTGGAGGAGATAGTGGTGGTGGTGGTGGTCGTGGCGGCAGCCGCGGCAGAGGTGGCAGTGGTGGTGGCAGCGGCGGCGGAGGCAGAGGCAGCAGTGGTGGTGAGGTGCCCTCAAGTCGGGTCCGACTCATAGCAACCCTACATACAACAGATGAAATACTCCCCGACACTGTGCCATGCGCGGCACAGTATCAGTTCTTCTCTACTCAATTCATAGGGTTTTCAATGGCTGATCGTTTTTTCAAAGTGGGCTGCCAGGTCCTTATTCCAAGCCAGAGCTCCCGGTGCTCCCAGGGGGTCTCCCATCCAAGAACTAACCAGGCCCGACCCTACTTAGCCTCTGAGATCTGACTGGATCATATGCCAGGATAGAACGACTGCAGGCTCTAAGGTTAGTGTATCCTTAAACAAAAAATAGATATTTCACAGTACGTTAAATGTTTTTAAAACTCCACAGGAATAGATGTAAACCCCACAGGGTTTAAGGGAATGTGATACAACTGTTGGAGTGTGAGTAAACTTCAACTGTACTTTTTAAGTCCAGGACCTCTAAACACAGTCCCAGCTCTGGGAATAGGGTTTTCAGAAGCCAACACACACCAGTGCTCACGCGGGGAAGGTACCAGCACAATTAAAAGCAAAGGCGGCCTGTGGGAGGAGAATCCCATTCCATCCCCATTTCTCAGGCGTCCCAGGCACTGCCCCTGACTTACATGTATTATTTAAACCCTACACTATGCCCCAGTCAGAAGCCTGGAAAGCCGATCACCCCGGGTAAAGAGGGCATCACCCGGCTAGCTCGCTTTGCCCAAACCCGCTCGGGGACGCCCCTGCTCAAACCCCGGTTCCCCCGAGACGGAACCTCGCCAAACTCGCCCCTCGCCGACTCCTCCGCCCCCACTCACCATCCCTTCCCCAAAGCCCTCGGGCGCCTTATCCTGATTCCACCAGCCCCGATTCTGGCCCCACGCCGCTTCTTTCGTCACGAAGCCAAGCCCCTCCCGGAGCCTGGGCTCTCCCCGGCGCTCACCTGCCCGCCACCACCCCACCATGTCCCCTCCTGAGCACTCCGCCCGCACGACCCCACTCGCCACCGAGGTCCCCGACCCGCGACCGCCACCCCGGGAGGCGTCCCAGGAAAACGGGGAGAGGCTGGGACGGGTGTCGGGAAGTGTCTCGCCGCGAGCGGCAGCTGGGGCTCCGCGACAGCACAGCCCTCGCCCAGCCCCGCGCGGGGCGCCGACGTCCTCGCCCCACTCACCCACCGCCGCGACGCTCCACGTCCTCGGGGGCGGGCCCGGGAGCCGGCGAGACCCTGAGTCGAGCAATCCCTCAGCCAGGACGCGGGCGGGGACAGTGGGTGGGCCGGGCCTGCGGGGCGGGAGACGCGGAGCGCAGGGCGTGGCGCGCCGGGCCGGGCCGGGCCGGGGACCTTAACGCGCACACTGGGCCGCGGAGGAGGCGGGGAAGAGGCGGAAGGGGGCGGGGCCTCGACTGCTGTCACTCTGAGTCGGGGCGGGGCCTCTGCGGAAGCGGCCTCTCGGGCAGTCGCTGCAGGCGCCGACGGGGATGAATGCGGAAAAGCAGGAGAGGGGCCCAACTGGAAGGCCGCCTGGAATGAGAGCCACGCCGTCCCTAGTGGACTGTCGCGCTAAATGGGGCGGACCGCTGTGGGAGCAGGCGGGGCATCGCTGGTCTTGGCACGTAGGGGGCGGGGCCGGAAAGAAAGAGGCGGGCCTAGCTGGGCTGTCACTCTGAGCGGAGGTAGAACTAGCCGGCTCTGGCACCCTCGGTGGTCCGTACAGGGAAGGAATACGCCCCTTCACGGTTCCTTCCCTCATTTCCTGCTCTTAAAAACCAGAATCCAATTTCCTGATCACTTCCAAGTCCAAGAATAAATCTCAGCCGGGCCCCATAACAACGACTTGGGAGGCCCAGGCAGGAGGATCGCGAGTTTGAGGCCAGAGGCAACCTGCGGTGTAACTTATCAAGACCCTGACTCAAGATAAAAATTTTTAAATGGGCTGGGGGTGCAGCCCACTATTAGAGCATTTGCAGTGTATGTGTGTGAGCCTGAGTTCAACCCCCAAGTACCACACACACACAAAAATCTTTAACTCACTTTCAAGTGGTGTAAAACCTAAATCCTATTTATGACTAAAATTTCATATCCAACTAAAGCCAACTCCCCTACAGAGGTCTGTAGAGTTTCCTAGCCCCACCTCTCATTACCTCTCTGAACATTGGCTCTACCCTCCCACGTAGTGCTGCTCCAGCCACCCCAGTGTCCTTGCTCTTCCTACAACTCACCATACATCCTCCCACCTCTGGGCCTCTGCTCTGGCTGTTCACCTTTCCTAGAAAGCTCTTCCCGGGAAAAGCTGGTTTACTTCCTGGCCTCCCTCAAGTTTGTTCTATTCTCAGTTCTCACAGTGTCGCTTCTGACCACCCTGTTTAATAAATTTTTGTTTTTTAATGGCACTGTTCCTATCTTCTCATCCTCTGAACTTATGACTATCCTTCTATATAACTTCATCTTCTCATATTTGATTGGAAGAATTAGAAAAAATAAAATTTGAATGGAAATATGGAAAATCCCTTTCACGTTGAAAATTTTATTTCATCTCCACAATTAGCTAATTAAAACTTTTCTGTTAAGCCTGCCTAAGGGCACACACCTGTTGTCCCATCTACTCAAGAGGTTGATTGAGGAAAGAGTTCAAGACCGGCCTGAGCAACATACCAAGATCAGATTAACTGTTGGGCAACACAGATGGCAGAACTGAGTTAATGACATGGATCCCTGTATTATGTAGTTACCTTTGGCTACAAAACAAACCAGTACACAGAATTAGGAAATCCCTTCTCTATCTTTCTCCATGTAGGGATTTCCTCTACATCCATTGGCTCCCAAGAACCCCTATTCCCAGTTCCTCTGCCCAGAACAGATTTTCTCTCTCTGTCTTCAGGTGTCGGCATCACTGCACTAACAGCAGTGCAGCTACATGACCGATGCTGGCCTCCAAAAGGGAGGAAAAGTAAAAACAACCAAGAGTTTCCACCACATCTTCAGTTTGCTGTAGCCTTTTTTTTTTTTTTTTTTTTTCCTAGTCCTGTGGTTGTATGGTCAGGATTCTCTCAGATTTTTATTTGATGGTGTCTGGTTGGCAGTTCCCATTTTAATCTGCCCTCAGATCAAAACCAGGAAGTAATGGTCAAAAAACCAGAAATCTCACCACTCCCATATTCGTCTTTCTTCAAGTTTTGAGTTCCTTGCCCAATCCACCTGCTATTATTCCCTTTCCAGAATCTCTGAGTAGTTGCTTTTATATTTTGTTCAGTAGTTTGGGTGGTAAGTAGTGGTATATAAACTGTAGGGGATTTACTCTATTTTGGCCAGATGTGGAATTTATCTGATAGCTGAAAGAATGTTTTAGTTTGCATTTATCTTATTATGAGTGAGGTTGAAAGCATCTGCTCATATTAAAGAGACATTTATATTTCATTTTCTGTGAATTATCTATTTACATATTGTGTCCATTTTTCTACTGTACATAGAAACTATAATAGCAAAATAGTCCTTCTTATGTATAAATATCAACACTTTTTCTCAGTTTGTCACGTCTCTTGACTTTTTTTATGCCATTTTGTTTTCATTTTTGTTTCTTCACCATGCAGGTATTTTTCATTTCTAACGAGTCAATCTTTTCAAGCTTTTCTTTTACCACTTACTACCCAGTTATATCATACTTAAGCCTTTACCTCTCATATCATTTTGAAAATCCTTCCACCATTTTGTTTGTTCAGTTGTGGCACTGAACCCAGAGCCAAGTTCTCCACCACTGAGCTGTACCCCCAGGACTTTTTCAAATATTTATTTTGAGGCAGGGTCTCTCTAACTTGCACAGGCTACCTCTTCCCTTGAATTCTGAATCCTCCTGCCTCAGCTGTCTGAGTTTCTGGGATTATAGGCATGCACCACAATATCTAGTTGGGGTTTTTTGTTTGTTTTGTTTTGTTTTTGTTGTTATTCTTATTGTTTTGTGCCTGGTGGTTTTACTCTTTCTTTTAAAACTTGTCCCATCAAGAATTTATTTTGCTATGAAGCAAACTATATATCTTGATAACTACACATTTTCCCAGCCCCATCTACCTTTTCCCTACAGATTATAAATGCCATCATTATCACATATTAAATTTCTTTCTGTATGTATGAACTTCCTCTTCTGTTCTATGAATCTGTTCACTTATTCATATACCAGAATCATAAGATTTTATTTATTTTTATTTTTTTATTTTTTTGAGACAAGGGCTTTCTGTGTAGCCAAGCCTGGCCTGGAACTCTTGATCCTCCTGCCTCCCAAGTGCTAGAATTACAGGTATGCACCTCCATACCCACCTCAAGATTTTAATTTTTGAAGCTTTATGATACCTTTCATCCTTTCCTTTCTTTTTCTTTTCTTTCTTCCACCAAACTAGGGGTTGATCCTATGCTTGGCAAGCACTCCACCACTGAGCACACTCCCAGCCCCTTTTTCATTTTGTATTTTTGAGACAGGGTCTCCCTAAATTGCACAGGCTGCCTCTGACCTCAAACCTGATAACCTCCTGCCTCAGCCTCCTGAGTAGCTGGGATTACAGGTTTGTGCCACAGTGCCCAACTTTGTTTTTTAAGATGGGGTCTTGCTATGTAGCCCAGGCTGGCCTTGAACTTGTGATCCTCCAATCTCAACCTCCCAAGTGCTGGGAATACAGGTGTGTGGCACCATGCTAGCCCCATTTTCTTTCTTTAAACTCTGCAATACAGTTTTTAAAAAGTCCATCCCATCCCAACAGTTCTTATATCTCTCATTCCCATGCCAACTGCTTATTGTAGAAGCCACTGAAGACTCCTATTCAGTAAACTGTTCACTCCAGGCGACCACAGAAGCTTTTTTTTGGTTTGGTTTGGTTTGGTTTTTGAGGCAGGGTCTTACTATATATCCAAGGCTGTCCTTGAACTTGTGATCTTCCTGCCCCAGGCTCCCAAGTGCTGAGATTACTGGTGTGTGCCACCATGCTAAATTGCAAAAGAGCTTGAGAGGACTAGCTAATGACATTGGAAGTAAAGACAGAGAACAGGAGAGGGAGCGTCTCTGAAGCAAGCAAGGAGCATGAATTAAGTAGGGATAGTGCCACCTGTTGATGCTAGGTCAAATAATATCAGAACTGAGAAGACAAAGTAACATCACATCCCTGGGATGAACATATATATCCTCTATCAATTATTGTTGTTGTTGTTGTTAGATGCCATCAAGTTGTGTTGGATTCATAACGACCCTTATGGAGTTTTCAATGGTTGATTGTTCTGGGATCGCCATGGGAGTGGATTACCACGTCCTTCTCCCATTTTTGCGGTGCTGGGAATTGAACTCAGGACCTCAGAGACTAAAGAATGGCAACTCTAGCAACTGAGCTAAATCCCAGCCCATCAATTACTGTAGATGTGCTAAAATCACTTGTGAATAATCAAAGATGTTCAAATTGCATGAATTAAAACTCAGCTCCAATAATCACACCTAAAGTAAATTAAGGGCTGGGATTTAGATCATTTGGCAGAGTGCCACTCTACAGTCTCTGAGGTCCCAGGTTCAATTCCCAGCACAACAAAAATGGGAGAAGGATCTGGCAATCTACTCTCCAAACAATCAGCTATTGAAAACCCTATGAGGGTCGCTATGAGTCAGACACGACTCAGCGGCACCTAACAACAATAACAAAGCAAATTAAGTGAAAAAGTTTTCAAGTAAAAAGAAAGACATACCAAATATAAACACAAAGCCAAAATCATGATCTTCATAAAGTTGAATTCAGGGCAAAAATCATCAAACTGGAGAAAGAAGGCTAAAGTGTAGAATTCATTATGAGAAAATACCCTCATGAATATATACGCACAAGTAATGCTGTTGTTCATCCAGTGTACCAGGAATTCCCCTGCTTCCAAACCTTTGCCCTGGCAGTTCTTTCTGCCAGGAACACATTGTTCAAAGTGTCATTTTCTCAATGAGTCCTACTGTTACCTCCCATTTTAAAACTGAAACCTATTCTCTCTTATCTTTTCAACCCTATCTTGAATACTGTTGCCATTCTTCTTCTCCACAGCCCTTACTGAGTTTCCATCAGGATCTATTCCTTCATGGAGTGCTTCCAGTTCTTCCTTCATTTCTTTGATGCCTCTTTTTCTTTTACTTCTTTTTTTAAATGGGACTAGTTCATAGCCTGCAGCCGTACTACCTTGGGAACACTAGGTACTGTAAAGTAGGGAGAAGAACCTGGCAGCCCACTCCCAAAAAACAATCAGCCTTTGAAAACCTTATGGATCGCAGAGAAGCACTGATATAGTGCCAGACATGGCACAGACATGGCATGGGAATGTTTTACCGGTTGTACATAGAGTGTCTATGATTCCACAGCACCTAACTACAACAAGCAGCTCATACTTGATCTATTGTCTTGCCATCTCTCATGTGAGCTGCTTGCAAGAGGTCCATGTTAGTAGGGTTGAGATTCCTGGCTGAGAGTTTGTCTCACAGGTCAGGATGGAGTGGATGAGTTGATTTAAGCTGTACCATCCCAAACTCAAGGCATCTGGAGTGCTGCGCAGGGTGTGATCTTCTCCCTTCACTGCCGATGGGAGACCCTTCCTTCTCAGTCCCTGCCTTCTGCCCTTTGGTTAGAATGTAGCTTTGTGCAGCTGTCTCCTCCACACCCTTTAACTTGCAGCGTTCACTGCCTTAGCTGAGACCTGCGACCTTGAAGGCGCTCTTTTCCACTGCTGCGGGTGTTCCTCCTGGCCCTCGCTGCCCTGGGTATGCTCCTATATGTTTTGTGTGTGTTTGAATCTCAGGGGTCTCCTTGTTTTGTCAAAGGTAAGGTCTGCTTTCATCTGTCTCAGTGCCCTTCGTTATTCCTTCTGGATGGTTTCCAAGAGAAAGGAGAACAGCTTATACTAGCCACCCTTCTCAACCACAGTTTCCAATTGATTTCCTATAAATTAGGATTTTACTATTAGCAAAAGCTGAGTCAGGAGTTCCAGTTATTTAAAGGTTTTCAGACTTGGCATAAACATAGTGGTGCATTTTTTTCTTTCTAAGACTTGTTTTAAAATACTCTCCTTGTCTGAGAAGGATTCACTGTATAACCTCTAGATCCCCTTCAGCGTGTAGACTCCATAACTCTACATGACACTTCCAACTTACCTCAATTAAGGTAGAGAACCCATTATTTCCTGTGGCAAAAGAAAATACCTGTTAAGAAACTTACAACTTGAAACTATCTCCCTCAGCATGTGATACAGAGTTCAATGCTTAAGAAACACATTTTGAATTAACTTGAGGATACTGGTTATTTTCTGCTTGTCCACATGCACTGTTCCCCTTTCTCCACCTTCTACCTCTGTAGACGGCATCAATACATTTCCTTGTCCTCTGGCCCCTAGCTGGGTTCAGTTCCTGGGTCACTGGCAGGAGACTGCAGGGAGGGAGAAGGGAGGTCACAATATTTGTTCTTTGGCTGTCTCTGTGCTGAGTCACAGCACATTGGCTGTGTCCATCCATGGAAGGCCATGGCTGCAGGCGTCCTCATAAAACTGGATAAATCTCCCCCCTCGAACCTCCAATGATGATGACTCCCAACCATTATTAACAACACTATACGCATACTTTCCTAAACCTTGTCCACACTTTTGTGAATGGTCTCTTTTTAAAACTTTGCTCAGATTAACAAATTTTTGTGTGCCATCTGTTTCCTGCCAGGACTGTGACTTATGCATTGGCCATATTTTGCTCCCCTAAATATTCTGCGGGCTGGGATTTGGCTCAGTTGGTAGAGTGCTGCGCTGCAGTCTCCGAGGTCCCGAGTTCAATTCCCAGCACCGCAAAAACGGGAGAAGGGCCTGGCAATCCATTCCCAAGGCAATCCCGAAACAGTCAGCCATTGAAAACCCTATGAGGGTCGCTATGAGTCGGATACCAACTTTACAGCACCTAAAAACAACAACAACAAATATTCTGCAGTCTCCAGCTGTGGCATCCAATCCCATCAGATCTCTGAAGCTAAGTGGGGTTGGCCCTGGTTAGTACTTGGATGGGAGACCGCCTAGGAACACCAGATACTGTAGGACTGGGAGAAGGACCCAGCAATCCACTCTCAAAAAACAATCAGCCATTGAAACCCATATGAATACCAGAAAAGCACTGACAATATTGTTTTACCTGCTGTACCTAGGGTTGCTATGAGTCAGACACTGACTCAACTGCACCTAACAACAACAACAACAAATATTCTCCAGCATCTCAAAGCAACACTATATGGTTTTTGTTATTGTTGTTTGGGGGGTTTTGTTTGTTTTTGTTTTTAGTTCTGGGGGCTGGACTCACAGCCTTGAGCATGCTAAGCAAACACTCCACCACTGAGCTACCCCACCAACCCCCTTTCAATAATCAGTTTGAGACAGTGTCTCACTATGTTGCACAGGCTGCTTTTGGCCTCAAACTTGTGATGCCTCTGTGTCAGTGTCCTGAGGTGCTGGGATTAGAGGTGTGCACCACGGCACCCTGCAACTACACAATTTTTATAATAGATTTGACTGCTATCCTAAATTCTTCCCAACATGACTCGGATTTTAATGGAGGAATTCACTGTTTGACTTTTCATGTTCGGACAGCCTTAGGAAGATATCTATGACACACAGAAAATAGCTTTAATGTGAAAATTTAGCTTCTAGAAGGTGGTGAATTAAAAAGTCTATAGAAACAGCAGTGGTGGTAAAGAGAATGAATATTCTGATTATGTAAATTTACATTTAAAATATAACATCTAACAGCAACCTTTAAATCAAATTCATTACAGTCAAATATTTTGCATCATGTTTAAAATGTCTCAACATATCAAGTAGAAATAAAGGGAAAAGGAAATAACCTTTACATTTGTGTAAAGACAGTTCTGATGTTTCCTATGTTGTTACCGAGGAATGAAAAACAGAAATTTATTTTCATATAAGACCCTCCTTATCTATTTGGAAGAAATAATGTAAACTCTTTCCATCCTCCCTGTAGTGTTGAGTTCAAATAACTCTTCATTAGGGTAGATGAAATATCATATAGGTATTTTGAATATCCTGGGGAGGAATTATTTTATTTCTACTATGTTTTCACTGAAAACATATAATATAGAGTAATGACCATTTGCCATGTGCCAAATAACCAAGGAGACAATTTGGCCCACAGCGCTATTTCAATTTCTTGTCTTAGCAGGGAACAGGCTAAATGGCTCATGGGTCTTTGCCGGGTCTTCTGTGTATCTAATACATTCCTGGAATCAAGCCATTGAAATAATAGAATCCTGCTATGAAATTTTCACCTGAGGGGAAATGCTCATTCCAAATACTAGATTTTGATTAAGATTGGTATCTTAACTGACAAAATCTGTCAGGAACTACAAAGTGTTTGAAATTTTACCCTACCTGTGAGCTAACAAGTCAACCCATTTTAGCTTCATGGATGCTGACAAGACACTAGTGTTTTAGGTCAGAGACAAAGAACATTGTCACCCATTTTGTAGCAGGCAGAATGGGCAAGTTCCTCTTGCTCCCCAAGTCCCACATGGGTAACGTTGTGCAGCCCAGGCAGACTCTGTCCCTCAGTGGGTTTGCATCAAGGCTGAGAAACGGAGCATTGACAACCCTGGGGGTTTCGATTTGGTTTTAATTTTTTGTTTTTTAAGGACTGTTAGCAAACCTACTTAACCAGAGGGCGGTATCATCTTTCTTGTTTGAGACAGCAAACAAATCTTCCTTCTGCTTGGTGAGGGGAAACTATCTCTATCTTCAAGGCTGTTTTCTACACAAACATCCTTCAGAAGGCAGTTTAGAACAAAGGATGTCAGTGCCTTTGCCCAGAAGATGTGCGGATACACAAAGGTCCCACGTGGAATTACTTCCTGACAATGAGAAGTGGCCTTGCCATTGGCACCCTCGTGAATTTCCCTACCAGGAAGATATTCCACAGCCTGTACATGTTGCTGACCTTCAGAGTTACATAGACTGCAAGAGGATAAAAGGTGACTGACTTCCTTTTTACATGTCTTTTAATTTTAAAAATGTTAAGACAGGTAACACAGGTGCTTAGGAAGCTCTGCAAGACAGCAGGCAGTGAAAAGCAGGTCTCTGTTCCCCAACCGCTCATTTTCCCTCCCCACAGGAAATCAGTTTATTTGAATTTCACACACACACACTTGTGTGATATATACATATAGGGTATGTGTTTACATGCATATTTGTGGTGTGTGTATATATTCATATCTTCCCTTTTGTCTACTTGGAATCTCATCTACTCCTTCACACATCCCCACTCACCAGAAGCATTTAAAAATGTTGTTGTTGTTAGGTGCAGTTGAGTCGATTCCTATTCACAGCGACTCTGTGTACAACAGACTCCCTGACACTGTGCCATGCACATGATCTTTTGTGTGTGTGTCGGGGGGCTACTGGGGGTTGAACCCAGGGCCTTGCACTTGCATGCTTTGCAAGTACTGGACCACTGAGCTGCACCCCCAGCCCATTTTTTTTAGGTTTTGAGACAATGTCTCACTAAGTTATGCAGACTGCCTCTGATCTCACACTTGCAATCCTCCTGCCTCTGCCTCCCAAGCCGCTGGGATTACAGGCATGTGCCACCATGCTCGGGTCCCACATGATCATTTTTGTGTTTAAGACTATTGTTGCAGCCACAGTGTCAATCCATCTAGTTGAGGGTCTTCCTTCTTTTTATTGATATACTGCTCTCCCAAACATGATGTCCTTTTCCAAGGATTGGTCCCTCCTAACAAGATGTCCAAAATACATAAGACACAGTCTAGCCATCCTTACTTCCAAGGAGCACTCTGGTTGCATTTCTTCCAGGATAGATCTGTTGGTTCTTTTTGCAGTGCCTGGTTTATTCAGTATTCATCTCTGGCATCACAATTTGAGAGAATCAGTTCTTCTCCTGTCTCCCTTATTCAATGTCCAGCTTTCACAACAATATGAGGTGAATGAAAATACCATGGCATGAGTCAAGCACACTTTCATCTTCAATGTGACATCTTTACTTTCCAACACTTTAAAAAATTGTTGTTGTTAGGTGCTATCAAGTCAGGTCCAACTCATAGTGACCCTCATAGGGTTTTCAATGGCTGATTGTTTTGGGATTGCTGCAGGAGTGGATTCCCATGTCCTTCTCCCATATTTGCTTTGCTCGGGATTGAACCAGGGCCTCCAAGAGTGGACAGCAGCGCTCTACCAACCGAGTTAAACCCCAGCCCTTCTAAAGAATTAAGATCTGAAAAATCTAAAGCCAAAAACACTTGCTTTATCCAGTGGCTTTCAAAATCCCCACATTCTTTTATTCATTCATTCTCCACGGATGACCATTCTAGGAGACTCAAGAATGGGCACATCAGGATCCCTGCCCCCGCTGCACTCACACATGCATAGAAGAACAAGGTACCTACACAAGTGATTATAAGATAAAGAATCAGAGCAGGAAACTTGAATTAAGTTGGGCGATCAGAAGAGGGACTCATTACTAGGAGCTGGAGTCTCTTCGGAGGGTCGATGGCAAATGTGGTATCTGCACCAGACTGATGAAAAGAGAAGATGTGGATGAGACAGGAAAATGGAGTTTCTTCACACCCTGGAGGCTGTACCTGGTGGCTCTGCGGTTGTCACCATGTGACAAAACAAATACACTGAATAAAGAATATGGATAATTTGGATTACCATGAGAGAAAGAAAGAAGTGGAGAGACTCCATGAATGTTCAGAAAAAACAAAGAAAAATAAAAGGTCGGAATGCTAAGCTAAAGAGCGCCATGCTGAGGAAATACAAATGAAAAGCTATCAGGATGGGCAAAAAGAGAAACGGTGCCAGACAAAAGAAGGATGCAGAGACTCCACAGGGAACAGCGCCTGCGAGGGTGCAGGAGGACAGTCCTGAGATAATGTGCTTTCCGATGGATTGGACAAAAATGAAAAGACAAGGCGAGGAAGCTGGAATGGCTTTCTGCCCACAGTTCATGCCTGGGGAGAAACAGAAGTATTTAAAAAGTTATGGAAACAAAGGAAAGAAAAAAAAGGCATAGAAGAAGATGGTCACTAAAGTCTGCTTTGTTGGAGATGGTTTTATGAGAAAACCACTTAAATATGAAACATCCATTAGGCCAATGGAGTTATGTTTCAAGAAGGCCCATATAACACATTCTGAACTGAAAGCCCCCTTTGCCTGCAAATACCTGGTAGAAAGATGAATCTCTTATCTCACTATGCACAACTTAGTATGTTATTACCAAAGGTAATGTCATTGAGGTGAACTGAGGGAGTTGGGTTTTGTGTGATACAATGTGGCAAAGTTATTTGAGAGAAATATGTCCAGTTTACCAACAATCTTGAAAACAATGGGTGCATCAATGCTGTCTTACTGGTTTGACAGTCTTATATAGTAACTCCTAACAATTACTGAACACCACCAACCCGCCAGGAAAACCACTGCTCCTGTGATGTTCCTGAATACTACCAAACATCCTTATGTATTTGCAGTCATCAAAAGGACCACCCATTAAGTTAAAAAGAACATTACAAGGGAAAAAGAAAGGAGAAAATGTGGTCCTATGGCAGGTGTGAGTTGGGTAGGGACTGGGAAGAGGGGGTGGAGATGGACATTCTAGAAAGAGGAAATACCAAGATATTTCAAGGCAGGGAAGCATAGCTCGCACCCGATACAGAAGCAGCCCGCGGAGCTGGGCAGAAAGGAGCAGGGAGGGAACCTCAAATGTGATGCTGCTGCCAGTGACCTTTTTCCTGAGAATATGCATAGCAACAGGGCTGGAATTTAGCTCAGTTGGTAGAGCATCGCTCTGCAGTCTCTGAGGTCCCAAGTTCAATTCCCAGCACCACAAAAATGGGAGAAGGATGTGGCAATCCACTCCTGAAACAATCAGCCACTGAAAACCCTATGAGGGTCACTATGACTTGATGGCACCTAACAACAACAACATGCACAGCAACCTGACCTTCGCTTCTACTGTAAGCCAATAGGGTAGTGAACCCTGTGTGTAACGGCCCACGTACCCCTGAGGACACCCTGTCACTGGCATCTCCCTCCTTCTCTCATGGGGAACAAAAATGTCCTTTGCCTATCTAGACCCTTGAACCCTCTAAATCAAATGGTTGCTCCCCACTTGTGTCAAATGTCCACACTCCAAAAGGCTCTGAACACCACTTCAAGTCTTCATTTATGTACCCTGGACATAAAAAAACTCCCTCTAACTTCTTCCAACATAGTCTGAAAGTGTTATTCTGCTATTTATATTTTCAAGTGAACATGAGTCCATAGATGAAAACAAATTGTCAGGTGTGTGTGTGTGTGTGTGCGCGCGCGCGCACATGTGTGCACATGTGTGCTACTGGGGAAGGGGATGGAACACAGGACTTGTACATGCTAGGCAAGTGCACTGCCACTGAACTAAGCCCTTAGCCCCCAAATTGTGATCTTTATACAGTAAATATAGTCCTTTAATATACATGATAAAATAAATAATAGTGATGTTTAAGGTCTCTTACTTGATGTGACACTATAGCCTTGGTTTCTTTAGTGCCTACAATTTGGTAAACTCTGATACCTTCTTTTTGAGTAGTCTACTGTATGAGAGATAAATATTCTTAGATGGTGAATCCTTAACAAACACATAAACAAAAAACGTCAAACAAAAACAATGGTAGGGTTGTCTTAGTATGGGTTTCCCCAGAAGGAGACCCTGAGGTGAGATTCAGTGCAAGCCGTTCACTTGGGAGGAGAGAGAGGACAGAGGCAGGGAGGGAAGAAGGGAGGCAGGAAGCAGACAGTGCTATGAAGCAGGTCGCCACTGTGGGGGTCTGGAGCTGAACTCCATTGGGAACTCCAGGAGCAGGGAAGGTGACACCTTAGTCTCCTGCTGAATCCGTGAGGTTATGGGTTGAGAACTATTGGCCAAGAGAGGTTAATTCTCTGGTACTTCTGGTGGCCATTTCTGTGGGTAACAGAGCTACTGCCTCCAGAGGTCCCTCAGGCAACAGGATGCAGATGGGTGTTGTTGGAGTCAGATTAGGTGGGCAGTCTTGAGCAGATGTAGGTGGGGTTCTGAGAGCATCTGCTACCGGGGTCATTACACAGACAAGAGAGTTCACGGACTCATATTTCATATTTACCAATAGCCTCAAGTTTAAGTTAAAATGTCATCTCTGGAGATACAGAAGTGGTTGTGGATATACACAGAGAGGACTGAAGATGCCTGTCAAGTAACTTTACATTGAAGTCTCATTAAGAGACCACAGTAGTAATAGTTATGCACAATTAATTTAGTATTTTTCACAAATCTTTTCATCATCTTGGAGTTAGTATAATTATATTATCGTGTATTTTAACACATATAATTATAGTAACCGGCTAGGATTTGGCTCAGTTGGTAGAGTGCTGCTCTGTGTGTTCTCTGAGGCCCTAGATTCAACCCCCTGCACCAGAAAAGTGGGACAAGGACAATGGTAATCCACTCCCAAAAACAATCCTCCTGAGACAATCAGCCATCGAAAACCACATGAATGGTGCTGGGTATGGCCCAGTCTCTGGCAGTGTTTCATTCTGTTGTACACAGGGTTGTTATGAGTTGGACTCTACTCAATCACACCAAACAACAACAGCAATTATACTAACACATACTTTGCTAAACCAACTAACAAAGCACACACACACACACACACACACAAAAAAAAAAACCAGCTGAAAAAATGAATAGAATCATGGAAAAATCAGGGCAAAGTTAAGAAGAAAAATGAAAGAGACAATGACATAAAGGATCAGAACATTTTGTTCTCATCTCCAGACAAAGGAACAGTAGGGCAACTCACATTGCCTCTGGGTTGAGTGGTTTCTTCTAGTGCTTGAAGCAATTCATGAGGCAGAAGTGGAGAATGATTTCAGAAGCCCCATTTTATAGAACTAAACACTGGTTCAACTCATCCATCTCCCTCTTTTATATCTTGCTTTTTATCTTTTACATTCAAGAAAACAAATTACAGACCAAAAAAGTAACCACTATTGGATAATAAATCGAGGAGTTGCCACTTCACCTTCTAGACCTAGGGTTATGAATATAATATGGCAGACTGTATAGGCAGCATTGAATGAATAATCATAAAAATCTCCAAAGCGGAATCCCATCAAGTTTTTCTGAAGATTTTTGTGAAACACAAAGAAAATGTTAGGCACACACTGTGGCATACACCTCTAATCCTAGTGACTCAGGAGGCTGAAGAAGGAGGATCTCCAATTTGAGGCCAGTAGCAGTTTGGATAATTTAGCAAGACCTTGTCTCAAAATACAAAAATTAAAAATGGGTTGGAGGTGCAGCTCAGTGGTAGGGCACTTGGAAAGTATTTGTGACGCCCTGAGTTCAACTCTCAAGTACAGAAAGGAAGGAAGGAAGGACGGAAGGAAGGAAGGAAGGAAGGAAGAAAGGAAGGAAGGAAGGGGGAAAAAGGGAGGAAGGAAGGTAGGAAGGAGGGAAGGGAGGGAGAAAGAAAGGAGGGGGGAGGGATGAAGGAAAGAAGGAAATATCCATATTTATCTTCTTTATTTAAATACATACTGATTAAATTAAGATACTTTATTTTTCTAAGTAAATTATGAGTGAAAAGTCATCAATGAAGTAATCGTTTGCAACTCAAATTCTAAATTATTCTTGGTAAAAATGTGCCTTCTCCAAGCTGTAATGTTTAGTCATTGATTAACCATACTATAAACTACTCATATATAAGGATGACCTTCTAACTTGAGCTACAACTAAGGAGATGAATTGAGAGATGACTAATTTTCACAATCAAGAAATAGTTATTTGTTGAAATTATGCAATATATATTAATCTCCTTTGCTCACAATTTACAAAAAGTTAAGGAAAGCACCTTTTTGGAAATATTTTAATACAATGTTAATAAAAATAATACAAATTGGAGAGTTTGTACTGGAAGTACTCCTTTTAAAACGTGTCATTTTAATGCAATTTTTAGCTGTCAGAGTCTAAGCCATTAAGACAAGTAAGGTTGGATATTCAATCTGCTCAGTGGGAAATGAATGGGATACTGTGACTAATTTTTTTTTCTACCTTACTCTTCATGAAAAATGAAATGCTTATTGAAATTGAATTGTATATTTAAAAGGTAAAAATACTTAGCTCACAAGTATCCAGACAGCAGCTAGATAATCTGTGAAACAGAAGTCAAAGGCCCCATACCCAGCGTGTGCTGGGTGAGCATTATTCCACCTGTCTGTTGAGACAGTGGGTTTCACCGGCCTAGGCGGCTGCACAACAGCGCCGTCAAGTGGAGGGTGAGCAAGGTGACGGCCAACAACTACTTCCGGCAGGTTCATATAGTATCTATTGCTGTTTAACAAACTCCTCCCTGACATAGCAGCTTAAAACCACCAGTATCTATTACCTCACACAGTCTCTGTGAGAGTCAGGAGTGTGAGCGGCTTAGCCTGATGCTTCAAGCTCAGACTCTCTCCTGGTCAGGCTGTTATCTGGGACCGCAACACCCTAAGGCTGAAGGGTCACGTGACTGCCCATGACTGCTGGCAGGTGGCCTCGCCCCCACCCCGTGGATCCCTCCACCGGGCTTCTTCTGCATACTGAGGACCTAGCAGCTGGCTTCCTGTAGAGGGAGAGCTGAGAGAGAGAGAGAGAGAGAGAGAGAGCGCGAGCGAGCGAGAGAAAAAGAGAGAGCCGGCTGGAAGCTGCAAAGCCTTTGAATCACCTCGTCTCCAGTCGCACACCAAGATTTTTGCTTTGTTCTATTTGTTAGAAGCAAGTCGCTAAGTCCAGCCCATAAGGGGAGGGGAATTAGGCTCCATCTTTCGAAAGGAGTGTCAAAGAATTTGACAGTTTAAATCACAGCAGTGCAGTCAGGAGAGGAGATGACTCACTCAGCTTGCCCTCACACCCAGAGGGCTCCGCTTCACATCTTTTGCTAGTGTTTAGGGTGCATTCCTAGCACTGTTTTATAGATCCACACATCTGGAACAAGTGGAGGAATCAGTTTGTGATGAAAATATAGACAATGCTGTCTTCCAGAAAGTAGAATCGGACATGTCAATGCCTTGTCATATGATAACCTGCACACTATAGTCACAGAAACACAACCAGGTGAACTCAAAGGGGTGTCCTTAGCCTTAGTAAGCCTTGTCCTGAGAGCTGGGCTTGAGAAGTATGTGCCAGGGTAGAAGTGGGGGGCAAGGAGAGAAGAACCAAAGGGAGGCTGAAAACAATGTTTCTGCATAGTCACTTCAAGATGAACCACTTTACAAAGCTTTGCTTGAAAAAATGATATTTAAACACGTCAGCCATTAGATGCCTTGATACTCAATGGGTTTAAATTTCACAGAACCTTTCACTGCTGGTGCTGTGCTTTGAGGGGATGGGGAGGAAGAGATTGAAAGGTATACTCCCAGCTTATATAGTGGTAAGAATTTACTAGAAGCTGCTCCTCTCAACCAACTCCATTCTGAGGTTTCCAGACATAGTAAAAAGGAAGCCTCTCATCAGTGTTGATGGAATTACAAAAACAACTAAAGAGGGAGCAAGGCATCACTTGTGGCAGTGAAGGACTTCCCATCTCTGCCTGGCACCAGTTCATTCTGCCTCCTGCATCCCCACCCTTATCAGCAGGTACTCTCTCCCTCCTGGCCTCTGCACAGGAATTTTTGCATACTGGAACCTATGCCAGGCCCTAAAATACTCGAAAAGCTTCACTTCCAGTATTCCCATGTTCTCACCTTGTAGCAGAAGGACAGATTCACACACACCCAAATAAAACGGTGAATTTTACTAGCAGTATTTTACTAAACAGGCTGGGATTTAGCTCAGGTGGTAGAGTGCTGCGCTGCAGTCTCTGAGGTCCCGAGTTCAATTCCCAGCACCACAAAAATGGGAGAAGGACCTGGCAATCCACTCCAAGGCAATCCTGAAACAGTCAGCCATTGAAAACCGTATGAGGGTCGCTATGAGTCGGATACCGACTGGACGGCACCTAACAACAACAACAATTTTACTAAACAGACTTCTTTTAAAATACATTTTTCCATTGCCATGTTACAGTGATAATTAATGTCCGAAATAATGACCTGGAAGATCTGGAAGACTTGGAGGAACCTAATGAATAGTGAAGAGAAGGAGGTGGTTTTCAATAGGATTTCATGCTTAGTTCGTTTTGAATTCTAACACTTTTGATAGATGGTCACAGTTGATTGTCTAATTCCTCAGTCATGCAAGTAAGCAGAGGATTTTCTGTTTCATTGGTTCTGCCAGGGTACTTTATTTGTGAGCATATTAAACCAAACTGAGGTGTAGTACAAATCCTCAGCTAATTCAAGTCTTGCGTTGTGGTTACCACAAGTCAGCCACTGGAAGGTGTTGATAGTTGAAACCACTCAGAATCCATTTTTTTCCTTCTAGATTGAAAATAATATTTATTTATAAGATATAATGTAAAACATAACATTTTAATAATGATTGAAATAATCTAGTTGTTGAAATGAAGGATAATTATAAATAAAATTATATACCAAAATGCTGTTCTTATAATTGAGGAACTGTGCACTGCCTTTATTTTTCCTAACATGTATAAAGACTTTGACACAGGATTGACGCCAAAAAATTACCTGGATTTAAGATTGCTTTCCTACTCCAGATGCCACCTCATGCTCTGATGAAATCTTACTCCTCTCTCCCCCTGCCCCCAGTTCCTGTTGCTAGCAGACATATTGCCCCACTTGGACAAAGTTCCAAATCAAGTCTAACACCTACATGTGGCAGCTGAAAAACTAAGATCCCAAAAGGTGATATTACTTGCCCAAACCTACAGAACAAGTTAGTTGCAGAGGCCAGCAAGAACCTGCATTTCCCAAGTCCCAACCAAAGACTTTGTGCAACATCTCCTGCCACTGCCACAGTTACTTTAATGCAAGCTCTAGACCTGTCACAGCCAGAAAAAACAAAAGGCAACACTGGGGAATGTTATTTTGAGAAATGCATTTGACTAATAAGGTTTAAGTACCATGTATTCTATTAAAAACCATCTGAATTGGAAGGAGTTCAATAGCTTTAAGCAGAAAATCAGAACATGCATGATGTTATTTATTTTTAGCATCTCTGACTCTCAGGGACAGGCAATTTAGTCATTTAGGTCATTTCATGAATGTTCCCCTAGGTTTCATCTTCAGAGCAGAGGTCATGGCTATAAGGGAGTGTGGGCAGCTCAAATTTATGCCTCAACTCAAGGCCATTGCTTGGTGTAATAATTAGTTCCTTACTATCCACCTATACTTGGCCCCCCATCCACATTCACTGCTGAACCATTTGAAAACAAATTGTAGACTCATGACATTTCATTCCTAAATATTTCAACGTGCATCTCCCGAGAATAAAGACATTCTTGTTATTGGTAAGGAATGATGTTTAGATATGAAGACCTGGGGGCAATGTGTGCTCATTTTGACTAGGGCATCACTGTTTGTGAGCCCTTCCAGTGGACAGATCTAGGAGAAGCAAATACCCTGCTCCCCTCTTTATTTATAAATGTTGGTGGGGTACAGAGTAATAAGGCTAAGAAAATACTCTTTTGAAAGATGATTTTGTATACATCTTCTCAATTCAAATTTAACCTTACAGTGTTTTAACTTTGACTTCATATTTACTTGGTATCTCTTTTTTCTTACACTCAAAATCTTGGTTTATAATAACATAACATTGCTTCTAATTTGGAATTACATATTTGTTTTCTCCTAGCTCAGAACTCTAATACTGTATTAAAATAAATAATAACTAAATATGATTTCCTTCTATTCATTTACCGTTAGATCATATCCCACTGTGGGTGTATAAGGAGAATACTGAAAGAATCCTTTTCTCTGTGTAGCTGTTATTGCCACATTTGAAATAAAATTAGATTCATTTGTCCCAATTTGTTTTCCATTTTAGGATTTTATTTTAATCTTTTTTAATTTTAATTTTTGGAATATGTAAGGCATTTACACGGTGCCAAAGTTAAAAACTGTACAAAAGGTAACCAAACTCACAGAAGTTTCATTTCCAACCCTCTCCCTTCACTTTGTTTCCTATACCTCCCATTGGGAGCTATTTTAATTTTTATTTCTTGCAAATATAAGCAAATACCTAAATGTATCCTTATTCCTGTTTTTTCTTCCTCTTAAACATCAAAACAGCACATTCTGTGTACTTCTTTGTAGTAGCATTTTAAATCTAAAAATATGTTCTGCAGATTATTTCAGTTCAGACATTTTCCTCTGTCTTTTTATGACCACCTGTTCTCCAATTCCTGTATGTCCTGCAGTTTATTTACTATTTCCCTCCTTAGTGGATATTTAGATTGTTTCTAATCTTTGGCTACTACAATGTGTTTATATAACCTTGTGCAAATAACTGATGATTTGTGGAGATGTGTTTTCAGGGTGGGTTCCTAGATGTGAGATGGCTGGGTCAAAGGTACACATTGTTAAATTTTGCCCCAAGTCCCCTTCCATAGGGTTTGTCTCATTTTGATCTCTCAATAGTGTGTCACCAAATTGTTGGAAACTAGAGAATTCTAATTTGCATTATAATAAGGGAAACTGAGCATTGTTTCATATTTGTAAGGAGCGACCTTGATTTCTTTTTCTCTCTGCTCTCGCATTTGTCTCTGTTCATGTTCTTGTCCGTATCTCTAACCAGTTTGGAGGCTTCCCCATTTTTGAGAGCTCTTTGGGTACTTGATCTGTCTGTGAAATTATCTGCAAATGTCCTTTCTCTGTTTGTCATTTATCTTTTGACTTTGTTTTAGATCGTGAAGCTTATCAGTCTTCCCTGTTTTTTGTTCCTGTATTTTGGAAGGCTTTCTTGGTGCTCAGGTTTTAAAGTGATACAGTGCTTCTTTGGGTCCATGCTTTCTGTTTGGATCTTTGATCTACTGGGAGTTTATTTCAGTGTGAGGTGTAGATTCACTTCATTCTTCTTCCAGATGGCTTTCCATTTGTCCCGGCACCATTGATTAAAAAAACCCATCTTTTCCTCAGACATGTATAACTGGATTTATTTTTAGACATGAACTTGAAATAATGCAGCACACAGAGCCGAAGGAACAGACACCTGGGGGGAAATGAGATCCATACAGAGCCACACTGACTATCTTGTGGAAGATAACTGCTCCCTCCTTAACCACCAGGTGCCCAGCCGTGTGTGTGGACTGTATTCCCCAGCCTGTCCACATCCCAGCTCTGCCCTGCTCTGGTCCAGGAGGCTGACCTCTGTGAGTGGCATCACTCAGCAGTCTTGCCTCTGGCTTCCGGTTGGGTTCACCTAAACAAGCACTACCAGGAGACCAAAGGCAGAGAGAAGAGAAACTGGGCATCATTTGGCAAGGGTTGCATGATGCTCTCCACAGCTACCTGTTCTGTGGCCCAGCCCCTCTCCTACCTGTGGTTCTTCTGGGTTCAAAAAGGTTATTCCTCCTCTTCACCTTTTCAGGCCTGGGTGGAACAACTTCTGGCCCCCTGGGTGCTCCACTGTGTCCTCAATTTTCTCTCTTAAGCCCTTCTCAGGTATGCCCTCTTGTCCTTTGATGAACCAGACTGTATCCTGCCAGAGCCTGGCTAATACCAACAGTATCAAAGGTATATACCAAGCCATCAGGCAGAAAGGCAGCTGATATGGGCCTACTCCACCATCCCCCAAACTAGCAAATAACAGTCAAAGAAGTCACATCTTACTTAGAAATCCCGAGTGGTTACTGATCACTTGATTATCATTGATTATACATCTTGATTATTTATTGTTCATCTTGATTAGCCTCCCTATTCAATGTGCAAGGCTCTGGTCAATTTATTGTTGGTTTCAGAAATTAAGCCCATCCTCAAAGATTTAAGGTTAAAATTCTAGAATATTAAAAATGCTATTCTCTGCCTCAGAAGACAGTTCCATTAATAGCATTCCTAGAATATTTTGACTCTTATTGTTTCTGGAGTGATTGCTTTGTAGCCAGCTATGCGTATATGCTGGCTCTGATATATTTGCAAATAAATAAACAAATCAACAAACCAAAAAGCCATTCCTATTGCTGACAGTCAAGCCCCCTAGTGCTACTTCCTGAGTATATTTATATACTCTGATATTTCTGTACTTGGCTTTTTAAAAGAGGTTGCAAAGTTTCTAAGAGTCTATGTCTCTTGCAGGTTGCTTGGTTGAACGGGAAATGTCTGTTTATTATTCTTCTGCTGAGTCATGTTCAACATTATAACCAGCTTTGTTTAGTGAATATTAGTCTTTAGAATAAATGTTATCTGCTGTGCTATGATATAATGAAAAGAAAAGTTTCCAGGAGTTCTAGTTTCCATGCTTCTAGGAAGGAATTCTGCCCATCCTGCTCTTTTCATCAGGGGTGTGGAGAACAGAGAGCAGAGACAGCCCTCCTGCCTGGTTCCTGTCCTGCTCCTGGGATGCTCTCATCTCACAGCAGATTCTAAATATGTCTTTAAATTAACATATTAAGATAACAATGTTATGGTGAAAGGGGCCTAAGAAGTCACTGAATCAACCTCCATGTTTTTTCACTGGGAGGAAACTATGGCCCCTAGAGAATGTTGTTCCCAGAGCCATGGTTGTGTTAGGTAAGAGGTCTCCATGTTCTCTACACATGGGCCAATATGAGTGTTTGTTTCCAGTTTAGCTCTGAAAAGGGAAACTTGGGCTGGTCACATGAAACTCTCCTTTCAAGCATTGCAGACTTACCTGGGTGTATGAGGTCTGGAATGTAGAGGCTGGCTGGCCGTGGAAGCAGGAGGCAGGAAAGACACCTTCCCTTCCCATGGAGTCAATTCTCTCATGCCTTCTAGCTGCTGATGTCCAGAATTCTGCCTTTAACTGGTGGGCCCAGTCGAGGAGCCTGGGTGTGTTAAGTCGGGGTTCTTTAGAACCAGAGCCAATAGGATGTGCAGGGAAAGTAAGGAGGCTAAGTCCCACAGCCTGCCATCCCCAAGCTGGAGAATCAGAAAAGGTAAGGGGAGAGGGCAAGGAAGGAACCACTGGTGTGAGGCCCAGAGTCTGAAATCTAGAGCTCTGACGATTGAGCACAGAAGATGACGATGTCCCAGTTCAGGAAGAGAGTAAATTGACCTTTCCTTCACCTTTCTCCCCCTTATCTGGGTGCTCAGCAGCTGGGATGATCCCACTCACAATGTGAGGGTGGATCTTCTCTGGTCAGGCCACTGACATCAACGTTAATCTCTTCTGAAAACACCCTCACAGACACACCCAAAACTAATGTTTACCAGCCATCTGGGTATTACTTAACCCAGTAAAGTTGACACATTAATCATTGCATCGGATCACCTGGTATTCAAAGTTTTCAAATACCACTAGTGTTTAATTCCAATTGCTTTTCAGTCCTATCCCCTTGGGCTCTGGAAAGAGACAGATTGCCAAGTTTAGGATTCTGACTCAATCATTTATCAGCCGTGTAACATAAAGATCAATTGAACTCTTCTGGGTTTCAGTTTGTTTATTTGTGAGTGGGAATAATAACATCTCAGAAATCATAGGTTTATGTAGGGATTAATCAAGTTTAATGTACAAACAGTGAAAAAGAAATGTCAAAAGTTGTGAAAATCAAAATGAAGTCACTTGCGTCAACCATAACCAAAAGAGTAAATATAGCTGGGAAACTATGAATGAAGGGTTCTTATACATAATTGTTCATGAATCACAATCACAAAAGACTCTCAGAACCGCTGCAACATTATACAAAAAATACTTCTACAAGGACATCTAATTTCATACTGATGCCATTCTTGTTATTAATCAAAATAACCAAGGATTATTTCAAATAACCTGATGGAATCTGCCTCATTTTTGCCTTGAAAAACTTTCCCTTGCTCCAATGTCTTTGGATATGCCATACTTCACTGTGGTATCCATATTCCTATTGCAGTGCCCTGCCCTGCCCAAATAAATATCATGATTCTTTGGATACTCTGATTTTTTAAAGATTGACAATAGTGATTAGCATCATTGTGGCCTCAACTACTCTATTCTCTTTAATGGCCCCCATTCCTCTTTCCACCTGGGCTGCTGTGTTCTCCTCATTGTTAACACTTTCTGTTTCCTTCTCTGGAGAACCAGTCTCTATTGACCTACTTTTCAGAGCTGGACTGAAACTATCTCCTCCAGGAATCTTCCCTTACCTATCCGTGTCCCCAGGATCTTGCCTTCCTCTGGACTCCTTACTAAATACAGTTTTATATTTCATTTACATAATTATAAAATTTAGTTCAAAAAACATTAAATAGTATTAGCTTATTGTTGTTGTTGTTGTTGTTGTTGTTAGGTGCCGTCGAGTCGGTATCCAACTCATAGCGACCCTCATAGGGTTTTCAATGGCTGAGAAGCTTATTGTAGCTGCTCTTATTTCTCTGCATGAGACTCCATATAAGTTCAGGGGCAGGAGTTGTAGCTCCTCATGGTTGATGGTTACACTAGGCTGAAGTTCAGGGTCTACTATATACTTGTTGAATGAGTGGTGTGAATTCATTGGGTAAATATGGCCGGATAGTTATTCCACTCCCCTTTAGGAACCCAACCTGGGACAGCTCCAGGTGCCAATAAACAGGGAGATCTAAGTAGGAGACCACAGGATACTCAAGATTTGAGCAAATTGAAAGCAGGCACAAGAAAGAGTTGTTTATGTGATTCCTCCAAATCACATAGTCAGAGTGGGGCCTGACCTCAGGCTCCCCAGGTCTAGAGCCCACGACCTTGAAGGAGGGTGCAGTCCCTCCTAGCTAACAATTTCATTTCTGACTCCATCCTGTTTCTTTTCCTTCCTTTAGAGCTCTTCTGAGACTCTCTCCCCCACAGTTACCTTGAATCTCAGGAACAAAGGGCTGATCCATGAACATCTTAAGACATAGGACCCAAAGTACTCCCTAAGCAACAGAGACCTTTCTGTCACCAAAGCCCTGCTAGGCAGATCCTGAGATAATGGTCTGAGGTAATGATCAACCAGACCACGGTCAGACCAAGATGAACTAGACAGTTACCCTGGAAAACCCCCAATCCTTGCCTTGTTCCTCTTCCCTGCATAATACTGGGACTGACCTGGACTGCTACCATGGAAATCTCCAAGGTGCTTTAAGCACTTTGAAGACAGATTTTAGACTGTTAGATCTCTGTCCTTCCTGGTATGATCATGCTGTTAATAAAGCTCCTTTCCTGTTTTTATTACTTTTGGTCTCTTTAATTGGCTTTCTGGGGTAGTGGCTGAGCCTAATGTGTTGGCACTCCCTGAAGCCAGGGATTTTGCCTAACTTCAGTATCAGTCTTAGTTATTGTACCAGTTAGGAGCCAGTTGCTGAGGCCACACTGTGGCGTCCAATACCATTAAATCTTGGAAGCTAAGCAGGGTCCAACCTGGTTAGTTACTTGGAGGGAGACCGCCTGGGAACACCAGGTGCTATAGGCTTGGGAGAAGGACCCTGCAACCCACTCTCCCCCAGAAAGCAATCAGCCATTGAAAACTCTATGAATAGCAGAGAAGCACAACAATAGTGTTTCATCTGCTGTATGTAAGGTTGCTATGAGTTACACACCAACTTGACGGCACCTAACAACAACAACAACTGTGCAGCAAGTGGATTAGAAAAAAATGTATTGCTTGCTTTTCAGTTTATACTGCCTTCTCTCTCTTACATGAGGTAATTTATTTAACCCTCAGTAAGTAATCGGTCAGGTAAACATTATCCCCATTTTACAGAAGAGGAAAGTTAAGTTCAAAGCTGTTACTTATACAATGTCACCAGCTGTTGGAGCCAAGACAGGAACCTACATGGCTCCTGTCTCAGTGGGGTTAGCTCCTTGCTGCCCCATGGCAGAATATAAAGTTTTGTGTCTCCAAACATTTTTTTGTCTGACCTGCCTCAAGGTTAGAAATTCAGGCTGCAAAGTTAAGTATCAAGAGCATATAATTTGTTCTGTCTCCAAGCAGGATAAATAAAGACCTCTGAAAAATCTATTTCCCCATAAAAGCAATGAATCATTCATAAAAACTGTTAAAATCAAACTCTGAAAATTAATTAAAGGCTTGCAACATTCTGAACAGTGCTTATTCTAGAAAAAACTGAATCATGATAAGAATAGGTGGGATTTGTAGCATTTTAGTGGTTCTAATACCATTTTTTCCTTTGATCCATGGTACTCTTGAAAACAACCAACCTTCCATCTGAAGCCATGATAAAAAGCAGCCCAGCAGCCACTAGCAGGGGCAGAATAGGATTCTAGTGGCCCCCAAAGCCCCAATCCTGGCAAAATTATTATTTCCCTTGTCTAGAAGCTCCTTTAAAAATCCCTTCTCAGGGCTTGTCTTTATTCAACCTCATGCAGAGGTCACTCTGTGCAAACAGCCACATTGTTTAATCTTAAGTCTATCTAAATTGTTAGCTCACTTCAGGCTGACAGGAGGCTAACAAAAATACTTAAGAGGAAACACTAGAGAATCAGATGCCCTCCTGGGGTTTTGTAAAGCTCCTATATACCTCTGAGAATCCAGAATTCCATAAGCATTCACAGGACAGTGTGTAGTTCACATCTGCCTGAACATGAGAATGTGTGCAAGCAGGAGATGAGCCCAAGACCAACATGTAAACTGACTGCCCCAACACACACAAAGCCCCTCAAGAAAAGCACGGAGACTTACTGGATCCAGAACTATAAGGAAATCACTTTCCAACAATTAGCTGAACACTAAGCTAACTAAGCAGGTACACGAGTGACCACACATGAGAAAGAATAGAGAATTTATGCAATTATATCTTAAGAGTCAAAAAATATACAGCTACAGCAGCAGCAATAAGAACAATGAACAGTAAGAGCCATCCTGGGGAGGAAGGGAAGGATCTTATTTTCAGAGTTGTCACATTATACTATTTAAAGTGTCCAATTTTCAACAAAAAATTTTGAGTCCTCCAAAAGAAAAAAATGCAAAAAGTATGGTCTATAAACAGAATTTAAAAATCAAATCAAATCAAAACAAAACAATAACAAACCAGTAGTTAATAGGAACTGTGCCTGAAGAAGCCCAGATACTGGACTTACTAGACAAAAACTTCAACTATTATAAATATGTTCAAAGAAGTAAAGAAAACCATATCTAAAGAATTGAAGAATAGTGTGGGAAACATGTTTCACCAAATAGATAATACCAATAAAAGATAGAAATTATAAGAGAGAGTCAAATAGAAACTCTGTAGTTGAAAAGTATAATAACTAAAATGAAAAAAATCACTAAATATACTAAATATTTGAAATGGCCAAGAAGAATTAGTCTTCTAAATGACAGGTCAATTGAAATTATCCAGTTTGAGGGCCAGAAAAAGAAAAGAATGAATAAAAATGAACAGACTATCAAAGACCTATGGAATAACAGCAATCATAACAAAACACACATAATGGGAGTTTCAGAAAGAGTTGTTGTTGCTGTTATTAGGTGCTGTCCTGTTGGTGTCCCACTCATAGTGACCCTATCTATAACACTATTGTCAGTGCTTCTTTACTATTCATAGGGTTTTCAATGGCGGATTGATTTTGGGGAGTGGGTTGCTGGGTCTTTCTCCCAAACCTACAGTTTCTGGTGTTCCCAAGTGGTCTCCCATCCAAGTATTAACCAGGCCTAACCCTGCTTAGCTTCTAAGGTCTGACAGGACCAGACACCACATGCTACAGCTGTAGGCCTTCAGAAAGAGAGAAGAGAGAAAAAAAAGAGGGGAGGGCAAGAAGAACATTTATTAAAATATAGCCCAAAACTTCTTAAATTTGATTCTAAAAAACCTTAACCTGCACATTGAATAAGCTCAACAAACTCCAATACAACAATCTCAAAGAAATGCACATCTAGACATTAGAGTCAAATTATCAAAGACTGAAGAGAATCTTAGAAACAAGAGTGAAGAAATTTACATACAAGAGATCTCCAATGAGATTGACAGTTGACTCCTAATCAGAAATTATGGAAGACAAAAGGCAGTGTGAGAACTAATGAAGGAGAAAAAAATTGTCATCAAAAGACTTCTATACCTAAGCCTAACTACCCCATACAAATAAAGGAGAAGCTGGGCTTGGTGGTACACACCTGTAATCCCAGTCCATGGGAGGCTGAAGAGGGAGGATCATGAGTTTGAGGCCAGCTTGGGCTGAAAATATAATATAAAATGAAGGAGAAATTAAGGCTTTTCTAAACAAAAACTGAATTAATCACTAGCAGATCTGCTTTACAATAAATACTAAAAGGAGTCCTGAGATTGAAATGAAAGTACACTAGACATGAACCTGAATCTACATGAAGAAATAAAGAGCACTGGTAAAGGCAAATCCATATGTACACATAAAACACAGCATAAGTGCATTTTAGTTTTTAATTCTTTTCTTCTCCTACTTGATTTAAAAGACAACTGTTGATAAATTCTCAACTATGTAGAAATTAAGCAACATAGCCCTAAATAAACAATGGGTAAAAGAAAATAATCACACAGAAAATGAATCATTTTACATGAATAAAACCAAAAATACTAAGTAGCAAGCTTATGGAACAAAGCTTAGACTGAAATTCACAACTATGAGTGCCTCTGAGAGAGAAAAAAAGATCTCATATCAATTACCTAACTTTCCATCCTAAGAAATTAGAAAAAGAAGAGGAAACTAAACAAAAAGAAACAGAAGGAAGTAAATAAGTATGTGAATGAATGAAACACAGAATTGAAAAACAAAAAAGGACATCAAAGAAACCAAAAGTTGGTTCTTTGAAATTAACAAATTTGACAAACATTAGCTAGATTGATCAAGGGAAAGAGAGAGAATATTCAAATTTTTTAAAATGTATGAGAGGGGTCATCACAAAGGACCTTTCATATAAAAAAGAGAATAGTGCAATATTATAAACAATTGTATGACAAAAAATTGATATCCTAGGTGTAATGGAAAAATTATGAAACAAAAACTAACTCAAGAAGATATTAAAAATCTAATTATATCTATAGTCTGTAAAGAGACTAAATTACTTTGTTTTTTTTTTTTTTTTTTGCAGCCCTGGGGAGTTGAACCTAGGGTCACACATGCTTCTCAAGCACTCTACCACTGAGCTGCACCCCCAGCCCATTTTTTGCTCTTCTATCTTGAGACAGAGTCTGCTAAATTATTCAGGCTGCCTCTGGCCTCAAATTTGTAATCCTCCTGTCTCCACCTCCTGAGTTGCTGGGATTATAGGTGTGTGCTACCATGCCTACCTGAATTAATAATTTCTAAAACTTCCCACAAAGCAAAGTTTATACCCAGACAGATTCACTAGTAAATGCCACCAAACCTTTACAGAACAATTAGTTCTAATCCTTCATAAACTCCTTGGGGAAAAATGTTGTACCTTTTTTGGAAAATATATTTACTATTCCTCAAAATGACTGCATGAACCAGAAATTCCACTGCTTAGGTATACACTCAAGGGAACTGAAGGCAAATGTTCATGTAAAGACTTGTACACAAATGCTTAAAATAGTATTATTTACAATAGTCAATAATAGAAACAACCCAAATGTCCACTAATTAACCAATGACTGAATAAATTAAAAAATGGTATGTTCACACAATGGAATATTATTTAACCATAAACAGGAGCCAATTATTGAGACAAAATGTAACATAGGCAAGGGAGTATAGCTCAGTGGTGGAGTGCATGCCTAGCACTCAGGAAGACCTGGATTCCATGCCCAGCATCTCAAAAATAAATTTTCTCTTACTCAGATTTGTGCAAACAGGTTAACTAAAGAGTCTTAACCCATTGAGCTGTAAACAAACCCATTTAAATTTTGTTGAATCATGCCTTCAACCATCCTATACTGAAACCTGTCTTGCTTTGATCTTAATTATATCCCGAGCAGACTTTATCTTGTACCAGTGCTCTTTAGTGATTACCACTAAGTCCAATCACGTTATAAACTTAATGCCATATCCGATTCAGATCACTTCTTTCTTCCCACAGCACAGCCTTATAGCTGGTTGCTGTAAGATCAAATCACATTTTTCTTCTGATTTTTCTCCACTGGGGTTGAAAGGAGCCAGATGTAATAAGGAAGGTGGCATTTCTTACAGAACAGTGTTCCTTTTAAAGGAGATCTAAATTAATGGAAAGACGTCCAATGGTCTTGGGTCAAAAGATTTAATATTGTCAAGTTGGCAGTACTTTCAGTCAATGCGATCTCTGTCAGAATCCCAGCTGCCTCATTTTTTTTCAGAAATTGATAAATAGATTCTAAAATTATATGAAAATACAAGAGATCCAACTCTCTTTTTTATTGAATCATATTTTTTTTGTATATCTCTATGGGGTACATTATAGTAACTTGATACTTGTAAATAATGTGTAATCATGAAATCAGGGTAATAAGTATTTATATCTTTTTAAACATTAATCATTTTTATGTGTTGGGAGCTTTGTACTCTTAAAGTCGTTCTGAAGTATAGATTGTTTTAACCATTAGTTACCCTTGCTATAGAAAAAGCAGAACTAATTCCTCCTATGTTTTGATGCCCCTTATTGAAATTCTTTCCATCTTCTTTCCCCCCTGCCCTATCCAGTTCCTAATGACCACGATTCCCTTTTGTTCTTCTACAGGATTGAGTTACTTGTTTCCACAAACGAGTGAGAAAATATGGTATTTATCTTTCTGTGTCTGGCTTCATTTCACTTAACATAATGACCTCTAGTTCCATCTATGTTATAAATGATAGGCCTTCATTCTTCTTTAGGGCTGAATAATATTGCATTGTGTATATATAGCATGTTTTCTTCATTCTCCAATGGGCATCTAGATTGAATCTATATTTTAAATATTATGAATAGTCCTATAATGAACAAGGGAATTCAAATATCTTTTTGGTATAATGTTTTTATATCCTTCCAGTATGTACATAGTAGTGGAACTGCTGGATGATATGATAGTTCTAGTTTTAGTTTTTTAAGGAAACTTCATATTGTTTTCCATAATGGCTGTACATTTCCATTGTCAGTGTATAAGAGTTTTCCTTTTTCTGCATCCTCACTAGCACACAATAGCCAACTATCTTCAAAAAGAAAAACAAAGGTAGGGAACTCACACTTCTTGATTTCCAGAATTACTATGACATATACTAATAGAGATGGTGGTATAAAGACAGACATATAGATCAAAGGAATAGAATTGATGGTCCAGAATAAACCTTTACATTTATGGACAATTAAGTTTCAATAAGAGTGTCAACACAATTTAATAATGGAAAAATAGTCTTCAACAAATAGTGCTCAGATAACTGAATATTCAAAAGCAAAAGAATGAAACTGGACTATTACCTAACACCATATGTAAAAATTAACCCAAAATGAACCATAGACTTATTTATTTTGTTATTTCTTTTTTTCTTTTCCTTTTTTCTTTTCTTTATTTTTTAACTAATTTTGAATCATAGATTTAAATGCAATCATTTGGGTAATACAATATTCTTGGGCTGGGAGTGTTGCACAGTAGCACAGAGCTTGCCTAGCAAGCATAAGGCCCTGGGTTCCATTCTCAGCAACACACAAATACACACATGCATGTGCACGCATGCACGCACACACACACACACACACACACACACACACACACACACACCCCTAAAATTAGATGATGGTGATGCCTGTACAACTTCAAGGATAAACTAAACCATTGGGTAGTGTAATATGGGTAGATTTTATGGTCTGTGAATTTTAGCTCAATAAAGCTTATAGAGAATTTATATTAGTTTCTAGAATAAAGTATAGTTGAGTATTTATGTAATCTAGAGTCAAATGGATGTCTCCAAAGAAAAACATATAAAAATGATTTATAATATTTACTGTAAATTATATTTACAATTTCTATATTAAAAATACCATTAATAAAGGTTTTTTAATATATATCAGACATGATGTTAGTAACAGTGTTTTAGTTCATCATCCATCATTATAACAAAATACCTCAAACTGGGTAATTTATAAAGGAAAGTTTTATTTTGGCTCATGGTTGGAGACGTCCAAGATTATGGCACCAGCCTTTACTCAGCTTCTAGTGAGAGCCTTATGGTAGGACAGTGGTCATGTGCAGAAGAGAAGGAGCACGCAAGAAACTGATGCACTTTATAACAGCATACTCTTATGGTAACTAATCTAGTCCTATGAAACCTACCAGATTCTCTCAAGAGATAATCCAGTCTCAAAATAACTAATCTTGTCTCTGGAGAAGGACATTTATTCCTTCCAACAATGGTGCTCCCATGAGCTAATCACATCCCACTAGACCCCACTTCTTAAAGTCCTACCGCGTCTCAGTATCATTACACCAAGTTTCCAGTACATGAACATTAGAGGGTAAATCATGTTCAAGTCATAGGAAATAGCCCTAATATACAGAGAGTAGTTGAAATCAATGAGAAAATTATCACTACCCTCCTTCATATAAAAATAGGGAAAGAAAAAAGAAATAGGTACAGACATGAATAGATAGTTCACAATATAAGAAATAAAACTAGCAAATAAACATATATAAAAGGATTCAGATTCATTGACAGTCAAAGCAATGCTAACTAAACACAATGGAATAACTCTTTTTAACTATTGGGTTGGTAAAGAGTCAAAAGAAATATAATACCCATGGCTGGTGACTATGTGGGAAAATAGGATTCGCATATTTTTCTGGCAGAAGCAGAACAGAATAACTTGGCTGAAGGAAATTTGGCAATATAAATCTGTGTTGATCAGCTTTCTATTACTGTAATAAAATCCCTGAGATAATCAGCTTAAAAGAGGAAAGGTTCATTTGGGTTCACAGTTTTAGAGTTTCAGTCTATAGTTGGTTGACTCCATTGCTGTAGGCCTGTGTAGGCAAGGTAGCATATCACAGCAATGAGCCCATGGCCAGGAATGAGAAAGAGAAGAAGAGAAAGATACTGGCATCCTACCATTCCTTCCAGGGCATGTCCCTGATGACCCCGATAACTCCCACCAGGCCATTAACACATAGACACTTTATGTTTTTTGGAAATTTTTAATGTACAACTTAATGTGTTTCATTCTGACATGCATTTCATTGTAACATTTCCATATATGCATTTTGTTGTACATTGCACAGATAAGTTCCCCCTTACCCTCTTGTGCACTTCCTCCCCCTGCCTTCCCCACCAAAGACTTCTCTTCCATTTGTATGTCTTTTTGTGGTAATATTTTTCTATATATCCTTGGATCCCAATTATGTTTAAGATCAAAACTTTTTCTGTAGTGAACTATCTTTTTACATTGTCAGTACTATTACCTGAATTTTCTGGCCCATCTGTATTATTAACATTCTTTGGTATTATTGGTGTTATCATAATTATTTCTAGAACTATTAAAGTTGGGCTGTTCACCCTGAGGTCACCCCCTCCCTCATTCCTCACTCAACACATAGACACTTTGAGGGACATTCCAGATCCAAAATATGGCAAAGTCAGACCCTTAAAAATATGATACTACTACCGCTGGGTGAGGTGGCGCACACCTATAATCCCAGCGGCTCAGGAGGCAGAGGCAGGAGGATCACAAGTTTGGGACTAGAGGTAGTCTGCGTAACTTAGTGAGACCCTGTCTCAAAAAAGTTAAACAACAACAACAAAAAAGACTGGGATGCAGCTCAGTGGTCCAGCACTTGCAAAGCATGCAAGCGCAAGGCTCTGGGTTCAATCCCCAGGACTAAAGTAATAATAATAATAATAATAATAATAATAATAATAATAATACTTTGAGAAATTCCCTCTAGGATTAAATTCCAAGAAATAATGAGAAGTATTCAAAAAATATGTGAAAAATTAGAAACAACCCAAATGTCTAGTCACAGGAGATCAGATGAATAAGTACAAACAATGGAACAGCATTGAGTCATTAAAAATGTGCGGGAAGGACATTAGAGTAGAATCACTGCTTGCTTACTGAGCATATGCTCTCTCTCCACTTGCAGAATCCCATGAATTCCTCAAAAACAAGAGAAGCTGACCCCCTGTATCTTCAGACAGAAGGTGCTTGGATCTGCAAGTAGTACATGGATAAGCATGACACCTACTGCAGGTCAATGAGATGGGGAAAAAAATTCTAGGGGGTTGTGCAGCTTCTGGAAGCATCACTTCCTTTCCCTGGCCTTTGTCCCACATGGACATGACCCTCACATTCATGTCCAATGTATGTGAAGATAAACAGGACACCAGGAAAGAGGGGAACACACAAGCCTACAGGTAACTGAAGCCAGGGTCACCAGATTTAGTGAGTCCCAAAGCCTCTTTCTTCTCCACTTAAAGCCACAATCTTATAAATTTCATTATCATGTGAGCTGGACTGAGGAAGGTTTTCTGGAATTTGCCACCACAGGCCACATGTAGATTTCCTCTGTTCCCACCCATCTCCTACAAAAAGGGAAAAAGGAAAAATCCCAGTAGGGTACACAGAGGAAATGGCTTTAATTTTCTTCCTCTGTCCCTAAAGTACTCCACCGAGTAGGCTTTTTCCCATTCCTAGACCTATCAGGCTGACACGGTAGGGTTTTTTTTTTTTTTTTTTTTTTTTTTTTTATGGAGAGAAAATTCAAAGTGTATATGGACTGAATGGGAAAAAGAATTATAGCTTTAGTTTCACTGACCTTTGACCAAAAGTTAACATTTCATCAGGAAATGTTGCAATATAGAGACAATGCTCTCCTTTTGTGCAACACAGAGAACTGTGGTCTGAAATGTTTAAGTTTACATTTCCCAACTTGAGGATGCTTAATTATGCAATTATAAAGACCTTTAGCACTTTTGGTGTTGGATACTCATCTACTTATCTATTTCCAATACAATCAATAGCATTCAAAGATGACAAAATTTATATTGATATAATTTTCAGTCATTTATATATGGAGGGACATCTAAAATAATACCATATTGCTGTCTTTTATTTAGGAATTTTAATTTAAACCCTGATTTGTATGCTATTCAAAGTGCAGCACTGCCTTTGGAAATAAACCTGTAGTTCAAGCACAAAAGAATAAGTCATAAGAAAGTATTTAATACCCCTTTGTTTTCTTTCTCTCAGGGGGGAAAAAGGCTTCCAGTTGAATAAAAGTTAAATTGCAGTGATCATTCAATTGGAAAAGAAGAGATTAAGAACTGCAGTTACAGTGAGCATTGTTATGATTTGAATCTAAAATGTCTCCTAGAGGTCATGTGTTTGGATAGTTGGTCCCCGGCTGGTGCTGCTGTCCTGGGAGGCTATGGAACTTGGGGAGAAGGGACCTAGCTTTGAAGAAGTAGGTTACTGCAGGTGGGCCTTTGGAGGTTCTATGAAGCCTCCCAGGTCTGGGAGCTCTCTTTGGTCCTGATCCACCATAATGTGAGACCCTCCACCATGATGTAAGGTCCTCTGACACAAGCCCTACCACCTGCTCTCCTGTCATGTTTGCTCTGCCTTTATGGACTGAAATCCTCTAAAACCATGACCTCCCATAAATCTTACCTCCCACAAGTTTGTTCTGTCAGGTATTTTGCCACAGCAACACACAAGCTGACCTACACAGAAAACACAGAAAATTGGTACCAGAGAGTGAGGTCATTGCTGTGCTGAAACCTGACCATGTGGTTTTTAGGCTGCTGCAACTTGTTTGCAGGAAGGGTTTGGATATTGGTCTTGTTTTGGACTGATCTTTCCTTTCTGTGCCCTCCTTCCTCCATTTTTTAAATGGGAATGCTTACTGTATGCCATTGCATGTTGGAAGTATGTGACCTGTTATTTTTAGTTTGCAGGAGCTCACAGCTAAATTTGCCTTGAGTCTCAGTGGAGACTTGGACTTTTGAACATGACTGAGAGTGTCAAGACTTTGAGGACTCTTGAAGTTGCACCAAATGCATTTTGCATTATGAGAGCGCCATGAGCCTTTGGAGGCCAGGGGTGGGGTGTTATGGTTTGAATCTTAAATATCTTCAGACATCATGGGCTTGAATGTTTGGTCCTCATGTGGTGACACTGTCTGTGGAAGCTATGGAATTTTGGGAGATGGGATCCTAGCTTTGCAGAAGCAGGTCTCTGCAGGCAGGCCATTGGATTTTACCCCAGGCCTGCAGTTCCTGTCACTCTCTGCTCCTGATCCATGAGGTGAGGCTCTTTGTCATGGGCTCCACCATGTCTGCCCCACTACCATGCCTCCTGTCTCTATGGACTGACATTCTCTAACTGTGAGCCTCCAATAAGTCATTCCGCCTGTAAAATTGTTTTGTTGATTTCTCTGCCATAGTGATGAAGAATCTCACTAACATTGATGAGATTCTCAAGATAAGAAAAAAGATAGGCTATATCTATATATTTACCTATCAATCATGGATATCTATTTATAGTCTTCCTATCTAAGTCCATTCCTGCTGCTATGACAAAATACTTTAGAATGGGTAATTTACAAGTAAAATAAATTGATTTCTCACAGTTCTGAGAAAGAAGAAACTGGGAAAAGAGGACGATAAATCCAACATTAAGGCACAAGCAGATTACTCATCCTGTAAGGGCTACTCTTGTCTTCCAGGATGGCGTCTTCTGGGTCCTCTCATAGCAGAAGGGCAAAAAATGGCAAGACTCTTTCAAGCCCTTTTAAAAAGGTACTAATCCCATTTAGGGCTGAATTTAGCTCAGTTGGTAGAGTGCTGAATGGCTGGGATTACAGGTTTGTGCCATGGGGTCTGGCTTAACTCTTAATACTATTGTGCTGGAGATTAAAGTTCAACATGCCTGCAGCCATAGCCTTGTGGCATCTGATCCCATAAGATCTCGGAAGCTAAACAGGGTTGGGTCTGGTTAGTACTTGGATGGGAGACCGTCTGGGAACACCAGGTGCTGTAGGCTTGGGAGACGGACCTGGAAATCCACTCCCTAAAATCAATCTGCCATTGAAAACCCTATGAACAGCAGAGAAACACTGACAATAGTGTTTCCCCTCTTGTATGTAGGGTCACTATGAGTCAGATACAGACTCGACGGCACCTAACAACAACAACAATCTCTAACAATAAACTATTTTTGATAACAACCTTGGGTTTACAGCAAGATTGAATGCTGCATACAGTGAGTTCCCATTATACCCCCATCCCCACACATGCACAATGCTTCCCACTATTGATATCCTGGACCAGTGGTGTATTTGCTACAATTAATGAACCTACATTGATATGCCCTTATCCAAAGTCCATAGTTTACATTAGGATTCACTCTCAGTCTTGTACATTCTATTGATTTTGACTAATGTTTAATGACATGTATCTACCATTTTGCTGCCTTAAAAATCCTCTGCTGTTGATCCCTCATTTGCCTGTTAATTTCTGGCAACTGTTGATCTTTTTATTGTCTTGGTAGTTTGTTTTTTCCAGAAGGTCACATAGTTGGAATCAGAGCATGTATACTTTTCAGATTTTCTTCTTCCATTTAGGAATATGAATTTAAGTTTCCTCCAGCTCTTTTTGTGACTCAATAGATCATTTATTTTATTAGTTAATAATATCCAACTGTCTGGATATTACAGTTTATTCTCTTACTAAGGACATCCTGACTGCTTCCAAATTCAGGGCATTATGAAGAAAATTGCTATAAACATGTGTGTGCAGGTTTTTATGTGAACAAAAATTTTCAGTGAGTTTGGGTAAATACTAAGGAATATGCTTGCTGGATTGTATGGCAAGAGTATTTTAGATTTTCAAGAAACTGTCAAATTGTCTCCTAAAGTAGCTATACCATTTTGCATTCTCACCAGCAATGAATGGGAGCTCCTGTTGCTCCACATCTTCACCAATATTTGGTGTTGTCAGTGTTTTGGATTTTGCCCATTCCACTAAGTTTGTAGTGGGATCTTGGTTTAATTTGAAATGCCACACTGATATATAATGTCAAGCACTTTTTCATGTATTTACTTCCCATTTATGTATCTTCTTTGGTGAAGTATCTGTTCATATTTCTTGCCCATTTTTAGTTGGGTTGTTCTCATTGTGAAAGTTTCAGAGATTGTTTTTTTAAAAATATATTTTAATTATTAGTCCTTTACCAGACATGTCTTTTGCAAATAATTACAGTTCATGGTTTATCTTCTCATTCTCTTGATAGTGTATTTTGCAAAGCAGAAGTTTTAAATTATTTTATTGTAGAATGTTTTTATTTTAAAAAATCATAAAAATACAATTACTTTTGTCTTCTATTCCAAAGAAGACATGTATGTTTGCATGTAATTCTCTTATAGATCATCAAATATACTTTAATGCAAAAATAATACATTTTCCCTCTGATAGTAACATGCTTGTAATCCCAAATGCAGTAGATACAATGGAAGGGATGCAGCTTGGGAACAAGGAACCTGATGTTAAATATCAAATTCACCATGATGTAGCCTTTGGGCTTCACGTTCCTCATTTTCTAAACAGAGTTCATGCAGTTCTGAATTACAAAACATGTCTCATCTACCTTTCCCAGTTGTTGGGAGAATGTGATTCTAGAGAGTTGAGTACAGTAGTTAGCCCATAAAGAGCCTCAAGAATGGTAGCAATGATCAGTGGTATTATCTAATATTCTTTAAAAATTTTTAAATCATTAACTGACAAGAAGTGTATGCAGTCAAGGTATAGTGATTTGATATACAATACATTATGCAATGATTACCACAATCAAATTCATTAATATGTCCATCATCACCCATAATTACCATTTTTGTGGGGGTATAGGAAGGGAAATTTTAGATTTTAATAAAATTTAGTTTATCAATTATTTCTTTCATGGATTGTACTTTTGGCATTGCTTCTAAAAGTCTTGTCACGCACAAGGTCATCTTCTAGGTTATCTTCTAGGAGTTTTATAGTTTTGTATTTTATATCTAGTTCTATGATCCACCTTGAGTTAATTTTTGTGAAGGGTATAAAATCTGTCTAGATTTCTTTTTTTACATGGGGATGTCCAATTGTTCCTGTACCATTTACCCCCTTCCCCAAAAAACTATCCTTGCTCCATTGTTCTTCCTTTGCTCTTTTCTCAAAGATTAGTTGGCTATGTTTATGTGAGTTGATTTTTGAGTCTTCTACCCCGTTTCACTGATCTATTTGTCTATTCTCTTGCCAATAACACACTGTATAGATATTGTACCTTTATAATAAGTTTTGAAATCTTATATATTTATGGTAGTTTCAGCTCCAACGTTGTTCTTTTCCTTCAATATTGAATTGGCTCTTCTGGGACTTTTGCCTCTCCATATAAAGTTTAGATAAATTTGTTGATATCCACAAAATAGCTAGAATTCTTATTGTGATTGTATTCAATATATAATTCAAGTTAGGAAAAACTGACATTTTCACAATATTGAGTCTTCTTGTCCATAAACATGGACTATCATTCCATTTATTTAGTTCTTTGTTACTTTTCATCAGAGCTTTGTAGTTTTCCTTAAGTAGATTTTATACATATTTTGGTAGATCTGTATTTAAATATTTATTTATTTGGAGGGATGATAAAATAAATAAATGTTAATTTGTTTTTAATTTCAAGTTCTACTTGTCTATTGCTAGACTATATGAATGCAATTAACTTTTGTATATTGACTTTGTATTTTGTATAGCTGCTTATTAGTTTTAGTACGGTTTCTCTTCATTCTTTAATTGCTTTAATTGTTACATAGATGATCAGGTAATCTATAAACAAAGACCGTTTAATTTCTTTTTTCCAATCTGTATTCCTATTATTTCCTTTTCTTGTCTTATTGCATTAGCTACAACTACCATGTTGAAAAGTAACAGTGAGAGGAGACATCCTTTCCTTGTTATCGATCTTAGTGGAAAAGTTTTCCATTTCTCACCATTAACTATGATGAATACTGTAGGGTTTTTGTAGATATTTCTTAACACATTGAGGAAGTTCCTCTTTACTCTTTGTTTGCTGAGAATTTTGTTCATGACTGAGTGTTGGATTTTGTCAAATGTCTTTTCTGTATCTATGGATATGATTATGTGAATTTTCTTCTTAAACCGTATGATGCAGTAGATTTCATTTATTGATTTTTGAATGTTTAATTAGTCATGCATTTCTGGGAAAAATTCCAGTTGGTCATGATGTGTAGTTCTTTCATGCATTGTTGAATTCAGTTTGCTAAGTTTTTTTTTGAGGATTTTTGCATATATGTTCCTGAGAGAGATTCGTCTGCATTTGTTTTCTGTATTTTTAAATGTCATTGTCTGGCTTTGGTATTAGGGCAATTCTAGGCTCAGAGACAAAGTTAAAAATTATTTACTCTGCTTCTATCTTCTTGAAGAGATTGTAGAGAATTGATATAATTTCTCCTATACATGTTTCATAGAATTTACCAATGAACACTTTGGGGCCTCGTGCTTTCTGTTTTGGACGGTTATTAATTATTGATTCATTTCAACAGGTATATGCTTATACAGACTGCCTATTTCTTCTTTCTTGGGAGAAGGACCTGGCAATCCACTCCCAAGGCAATCCTGAAACAGTCAGCCATTGAAAACCCTATGAGGGTCGCTATGAGTCGGATACCGACTTGACGGCACCTAACAACAACATTTCTTCTTTTGTGAGTTTTGGCAGATTGTATCTTCCAAGAAATTGATGCATTTCATTAAGGTTATCAAATTTGTGGGTGTACAGTTGTTCATAATATTCCTTTATCACACTTCTAATATTCATGGAATCTATAATGATGCCTCCTCTTTCATGTCTGATATTAGTAACTTGTGCCTTCTCTTTTCATTTCTTTGCTTTGCAGGAAGCTTACCAGTGTTATTGATATTTCAGGGACGTAATCAACTTTGGAGGCAACAATTTTCCCTATGACCTCACTTCTTTGAGAGATCTCAGTTGTTGTGAGTGGTGTTTTATTGTTCTTGTTGTTTGTTTTTTCAGTTTGTTCAGTACTTATTGAGACAAAAGAATGACTTCTAAGATCTTTACATGTTGGACCAGAAGTCAGCAGTCTTTTTAGTTTATTTTTGTTGTCATTGTTTTCTTACAGTGCTGGGGATCAAATCAGTGCCTTATGCATGCTAAGCAAGCACTCTATCACTGAACTATGTCCCCAGTCCCATCATTTATTTTTCAGTAAAATTCATTGGCCTAATTCTGGAAATCACTCTTAATTTCCTAATAGGTTAGGAGATTTATAATTAAGGGCCTGTGGAGTTTTTTTGAAGCAAAGTTAGAGTTTACTGTTCACTAAGAAAAAGATTTTAACAGTTTTAAGCGTGAGTGTTGAGAGCGGTTGAGAGGTGGAGGGGGGAGAAGAGAGAAAGGGACCCTGAGATTCTTATTAATTTTGGTGGTACTGGGGAATTGAATCCAAAGCCTCATCCTTGCTTTGCAAGTGCTCTACCATTGAGCTGTACCCCAGCACATTTTTTACTTTTTATTTTGAGATGGGGCCTCACTAAATTACACAGGCTGTTGCTGTCCTTGAACTTGCAATCCTCCCGCTTCTACCTCCCCAGTCGCTGGGATTACAGGCATATGCCACCACTCCTGGCTAACTTTCTTTTTTGAACTACACTTTGGAGGTGTTTTCACATAATGTTTATATGAAAAGGGCCAAGTTGTTTTCCAAGTTTCCTATTATGGTGAAAAATAATCCTGATTTAATCTTCAGGATAAATGAAACAGGGCATATAGAAGGGACTGGATATTTTCATATCTAAATTGCCTAAGTACTTAACTGATTTAGAAATTCAGTTGACAGCTGAGATCTCACTTCTAACGTACCAGTTACAACATTACCAGGATGGATTGATTGGCAATTGGAACAAAGCCTTTGGCTGGTGACACTTGACTTTTAGGTCAAAAGTAGATCTGTGCCTAGAGGGCCATGGCGAACACCTGTAATCCCAGTGATTTGGGAGGCTGAGTCTCAAGATAAAAAATAAAAAAGCAGGCTAGGGCACAGTTTAGTGGTAGAGCACTTCTCTAGCATGCACAAGGCCCTGGGTCCAACCCTCCAGGACTGAAAAAGAAAAAGATATATTTGTGGTTGAAGCTCAGTGGTTATCACTCCATTATAAAAGGGCTGACAAGACTTATTTAGTCTTGTCAGGTTCATAACCACCTGGCCCACTCTTTTCAACTGAACTGCAACAGATGCAAGTGGAAATCCATTACCATTGCTAGAACCACAATTCCCAGAGGCTGCCTTAGCAATGGGGGTACAGTGGGGACAGGAACGGCATAGCCTTTATGAAGCCACCACCACCTCATGGGACAGTCACCATCATCATACCAGGGTATGATACATTTCATCAAAGAGACACATGAGTTTCCTTAGCTCTTAGTATCATCTTTCTGTATTATTGTTGGTAAATCATGGAACTTCTCTATTCCCTGATTCCTACTTGTGTGATACAGATGTAATATCAAATATTAACTACTAGAAATACTTTTTATCTATGGGCTTAATTGGGTAGCATTTTTAATTCCTTGAGCTGTAATTCTATCAATAAAATGTGTTTATTCAGTCTCCCCAGTGTGTGGACTACAACGTATTTTCTAAGTACTTGTAGGAAATATAAGGGAAGAAGAAGGGTGCATCTCTATTCCCAAGAAATTACTATATTTCTTATAAGAGAGAATGAATCCTAGTGAAAGTTGGCAAGCACATAATCAATTGCAGCTGCTGACAAGGACTCTCCTGTTCTTCCAGTGTTCTTCCTGTTCTTCCTTGCCCAGGTTTAGAAGTAGTAGACTGGAAGCTCAAAAGCAGTGATCCTGAGATTTTTCTCAGCTTCTGGTGAGAGCCTCATGATAGGACAGTGGTTGTGTGTAGAAGAGAAGGAGCAGATAAGAAACTGATACACTTTATAACAATATACTCTTGTGGTAACTAGTCCTGTGAAACCTACCAGATTCTCTCAAGAGATAATCCAGTCTCAAAATAACTAATCTTGTCTCTGGAGAAGGACATTTATTCCTTCCAACAATGGTGCTCCTATGAGCTAATCACATCCCACTATACCCCATTTCTTAAAGTCCTACTGCATCTCAGTATCATTACACTAAGGACCAAGTTTCCAGTACATGAACATTAAAGGGTAAATTATATTCAAATCATAGCAAATAGCCTTAATATGCAAAGAGTAGTTGAAATCAATAAGAAAATTATCACTACCCTCCGTAATATGAAAATAGGGAAAGAAAAAAAAAAAGAAATAGGTACAGACATGAATAGATAGTTCACAATATAATAAATAAAACTAGCAGATAAACATATATAAAAGGATTCAGATTCACTGACAGTCAAAGCAATGCTAACTAAATACAATGGAATACCTCTTTTTAACTATTGGGTTGGTAAGGAGTCAAAAGAAATTTAATATTCATGGCTGGTGACTATGTGGGGGAAAATAGGATTCTCATATTTTTCTGGCAGAAGCATAACAGAATAACTTGGCTGAAGGAATTTGGCAATATAAATCTTTGTTGGTCAGCTTTCTATTACTGTAACAAAATCTCTGAGATAATCAGGTTAAAAGAGGAAAGGTTCATTTGCATTCACAGTTTTGGAGTTTCAGTCTATAGATGATTGACTCCATTGCTTTAGGTCTGTGGCAAGGCAGCACATCACAGCAATGAGCACATGGCCAGGAATGAAAGAGAGGAAGAGAAAGAGACTGGCATCTTATGATTCTCTTCAATGGTATGTCCCTGGTGACCATGATGCCTCCTACCAGGCCTTTAACACATAGGGGGACATTCCAGATCCAACCTATGGGAAAGTCGGATCCTTAAAAATATGAAACTATTTTGAGAAATTCCCTTTCCAGGATTATATTCCAAGAAATAATGAGAGGGACACTGAGGAATTAATAATACACAAGTAACAGCAATATACATAGTGCATATGCTACTGAACCTGAGACAAAGATACTTAATAGCAGCCCATTGCCAGCACCTGAAGCTGAAGAAATTACACTAAATCAGAGAACATACTAAGAAAAGGGGAGAGTAGTTAAGCAACATCTTCAAATCACAAAAGAGAAAAGATATAAAAATAAAATCATTATATTTATTATATTTATATTCATCAGCATTGCTAAAAATTCTTTATAAAATGATTTGTTGTTGTTGTTGTTGAGTTCCATCAAGTTAGTGTCCAATTCATAGTGACCCTACGTACAATAGGCAAAGCAGTATTTAGTGCTTCTCTGCTATTCATAGGGATTTCAATGCCAGCTTGTTTTTTGGGAGTGGGTTCCCAGGTCTTTCTCCCAAGCCTACAGCACCTGGGGTTGCCAAGCAGTCTACCATTCAAGTACTAACCAGGCCCGGTCCTGCTTAGCTTCCGAGATCTAAGGGGATTGGATGCCACAGTGGTACAGCTGCAGACTGATCTGTAGCATCTTATAAAATAAAGTAACAATCCAGAACTGGGCATATTGTACAAGTGAAATGCTGGATGGTCAGATACATGTTCTGGAACTGTAAGTCATCTTCTAGTTGTATGCCTGCCTAGACTGGCTGCTCCATTACTTTCCATCAGAGAGCATCTCTTTTCTCCTACAAAATACTTAGTAACCTTGATGGTGCTTATGTGGGAGTGCTCACTGTGTGACAGGCATTATGATTTGTGCTGTGTATTTCAACAAAAAAGAAAACAAAGCTTTTCTGGGACTCACTTTCCCAAATTACCACCATATATCTGTGGGCCAATAATGAAGTCTCTATGTCTTTCAAATGCTTAAAAATGTTTATCCACATCTGGACAGTTATAGAAAGGTATTACACTTTTGTCCTTCATTTTTTATGTGTGTGTTTTTTGTTTGCTTGTACTGTTTAATCTTATGTATTTCTTTGCAATGCTAAGGACTGAAGCCAGGGTCTCAGGCACACTAGGCAAGTACTCTACCACCAAGCTGCATCCCCCAACCCATGTCATTCACTTTTCCTGTAAAATCTTCAGTTCCTTGCTTGCCATCTCCTTTGTAACTCCCAAACATCAGTGTAAAGTTGACAATGGTGTCTAAATCACTTCTCAAATTTTTAAAAAAGATCCCTGATTTGAAATGATTGATAATTTCTGTGTTATATACTCCCAATTTGAAAGAGCCAACAATCAATACACAGTTCACAAAATTACTGAGTTTTTAACAACTGGTCCCTATGAACAGACAAAAGCCAACTCTACCCACATAAACAATATGATCATTACTACTTTTGCACAAACTTAGAACAGCATTTACACGGATGGCTTATTCACTCATAACACCACAAAGTTCTTCCAGCTGTGGGCATAGACAATCAACATATTTCAGTGCAGAATCGATGATGGGTGAAAATTATTCCCTCTCTGCATCCCTGCAGAGCTAAAGCTAAATAAGCCAATTTGCTGAATTGCTTAGAACTAAGTATTTATTACATCACAAACAGATTATTTCCCACTTGTCAGGAAATGTAATAGAGCCAAGATACCAATTGCTGTTTGTTTTCTGCCAGAACTGCAGATTAAACGGAACAGATATTCAATAAGCTGTATTAAACTGAAGGATGCATTTTCAAAACAGTGAAGGGGCAAATAGACAGGCAACATTAATGTCAACGGGAATTATGGGTATGAACACTTTCTTTCTGCTACTGTATACACCTGCACCTCATACCAATGTTCAATGCCATAAACAATGTCTACATATATGACTTTTGCTCTTGGAAGCTCAAATACAGAAATACAACTGGCATTTTCAATGTCAGCATTTTGAGGGCAACACTTTTCCTGATGAATGCCCATTACTTCAGCATGGACTTATCAGAAAACCAACCAACCAAACAAACAAACAAAAAAACAAAAATCAAAAAACAACAACCAGAACAAAAATGAAAGTTAAGAGATCCAAAAATATGGTGAGGAAAAAACATTTTTAAAAACATTGGCTCTCCTGAAAATAAAATTTCAAGGCCCTTCTATTGCATCAAATAAGATGCAAGGGAGAAGAAAGGTCAAAATTCTCCCCCCAAATCATCATGACTTCAAATTTCCTGGGGCCAGGAGACATGAAAGGAAATTGAATGCTAGCTATCTGTCCTCTTTCTTTCTGTTTCCTGTCCCCACCTAATGGCATCAGAGCTGGAAATTGGACAATCACTTTAGTGGTTCCTTCCCTGTTTAAGTCTAGGTTTTCCTAGGAGTCAGGAAAGCTATCCAAAGGAAACCAAAACTGGAGTGGTATAAGCTTGGGGGTTATTATGGTTTGCATCTTAAGTGCCCACCAAAATGCCATATGCTAAAGGCTTGGTCACCAGCCTGTGGTGATTGTGGGAGGTGGTGGAACCTAGTGGAAGGTGGGACCTATTGGAAAGAAGTTAGGTCATTGGGGTGTGCCTTTGAGACAGCTATCTAGACCTCCACCCCTTCCTCTCTTTCTCTTTGCTTCCCAGCAGCTGGAAGGTGAATAAACTTGTTCTACCATGTGCTCCCACCATTATGTACTATGCCACCACAGCCCAAAGTGGTAGGATTGGAACCTCTAAAACCATGTGCCAAAACAAATCTTTCCTCCTTTTTTTTTTTTTTTTTTTCATTACTGGGGGATCCATGGCCTCGTGCATGCTAAGTAAGCACTCTACCACTGTGCACCCTCAGCCTCTTTGTTTTATTTTTTATTTTGACAAGAGGTCTCACTAAATTGTGCAGACTGCCTCTGGCCTTGACTTTGTGATCCTCCTGCCTCAGCCTCCTGAGTCCCTGGAATTACAGGCATGCACCACAGCACTGGGCTCAAATCTTTCCTCTTTATAAGTTGATTATCTCAGGTATTTTGTCACAGTGACAGAAGCAGACTAAGAGGGATTATTTCAAGGTCATGATTATCTCATTTTTGAGCATGTGTTTATGAGATATGGCCCTGTTGGGCTGGGAGTGAGGATATGCACCCACACAGCTACCTTCCTACATCATAAACCGCGGCAATAGAGAAGGGGACAGCACCTGGCATCTCTTACTCTCTGTCACTATGCTCTCCTTTCTCTCACGTACATTTGCACTAATTCTACCCTCACAGCTTCCCCTTCCCTACCTTTCATCTTGACCTCTTCTTAGGCAGTGGTGTCTTATTAGAGCAGAGTTTCTGATGAAAGTTTTCTTGAGGCAACTGGCTGATATACTATAAAACTATCAAGTTATAACCTTCTCATCATTCTCAATACTTAAGCCAAATGTCATGACCAGCATTAAATGAAAACAATAACAAATGTCTCCGTGTGTGTTCTCCAGGAAGTGATCTCTGAGACAGAAGTTTAAGGCTCAGGAGTGTCCTTGAGGTTAACACTTGTGGGAAGGAAGGGGGAAGGTGGGATTGGGTGGAGGGAGAAGTTGAGCTGTGGGAAGTTGAGGTTCAGGAGCCTCAGCCACAGGGAATTCTGGAGTGGAAATGGTTCAGCAGAATTGTTACTTTGCCCCTTTGGGCCACAATGGCTGAGCCTCTATGTCCCTGCCTCCACTCATTATTAAACATGAGCCTTCCCCAGAAGGGCATGACCTCAGTAGCAAATGTGTTCTCCAGAGGGAGTAAAGCTTATAGGTTGAAACACTCAACACATTGTAGCAATAAATCCTTTCTTGAAGGGGGATTTGAGGATTACATCCCATGGTCCACCACAATAAGTCTCCTCATCCTAAAAAACTACCATCTTTTACATATTTTACATCTTTTATGGACTTAAGTAGCTACTAAGTATACATTACCTGTAATCTCAGCACTTGGGAGGAAGAAACAGGAGGATCTAGAGTTCAAAGCCAGCTTGGGCTACATAGCAAGTTCCAGATCAGCCTGGGCTATGAGACTTGACTCCAAAAACAACTAAAACAAACAAACAAAAACACAAACCAACTATTTTTAAAGTGTTTGTGATTTTTGTAAATGGTTCTAGTGCTCAACAGGCTGGGGTTTAGCTCAGATGGTAAAGTGCTGCTCCCCACACTCTGAGGAACTGGGTTTGATCCCCAGCACTGCAAAACAGGAGAAGGATGTGGTAATCCACTCTTGAAGCAATCCTGAAAAACAATCAGCCATTGAAAACCCTATGAGGGTCACTATGAATTGGACAACACCTAACAACAATAAGAGCTTAATAAATAAACAAAACCAAAGAAATTCTCAACCCACACATCTCACCTTCTAAAAAAAAAACAACTCAAAATCATGGTGCAAACATAATATACAAACTAATGAAATTTACAGAAAAAAGAACAGGAGAAAATATTTGATTCCTCAGGTTGGGCAAAAGCATAATCCATCAAAAAGCCAATAAACTGGATTTTACCAAATTAAAAACTTTTGTTCTGCAAAAGCCCATGCAAAAAGAATGGAAAGAAAAGCTACAGGTGGCAGAAAATATTTTATAACTTCATATCTGACAAAGAACTGGTATCTACAGAATATAAGTCATCCTCAAAACTCAACAGTTAGGAAATGGAAAAGATACCCAAACAGATATTCCATGGAGAAGAAAATACAGATGGCAAATCAGCAAGTGAAAAGATGGACAACATCATTATGTGTCAGAGAAGTGCAAAGGAAAATTACAATGGAATATCACCGTACACCTATCAGAATGGTGAAAACTAAGAAAGCAACAATGCCGAACATGCTGATGAGGTTGTGTAGAAACCTCACCAATCACATTTTGCTGGTGGCAATACAATATGGCACAGCCACTCTGGAAAAGTTTGGCAGTTTTGTTTTTGAACATCCAACCATCTGACCAGCAATTGCTGTCCAGGGCATTTATCCCAGAGAAATGAAAACTTAGGTTCACACAAAAACCTGCATACAAATGCTTATGGGAACTTTTATTTTTAATATCTGAAAACTAGAAATAACTCTCTAAGGACCCGGGTTTAGTCCCCAGCACTGCAAAAACAGGAGAAGGATGTGGCAGTCCACTCCTGGAGCAATTCCCAAAGAATCCACCATGAAAACCCTGCATGTTGGACCCGACTCCATGACACCTAACAACAACAACAAAAGAAATAACTCAGATGTTCTTTAACATGTAAATGGTTAAACTGTGGTGCATCCAACCATGGACTGCTACTCAAAGATAAAAAGGAATGGACCATGGATACATGTAACAACATCAAAGAAACTTCTGGGGATTATGCTGAGGAAAAAAAATGTCAATCTCAAAGGTTACTTCCCCAAAGTCAATCATTCTGTATAATCCAATTCATATAACTTTTCTGAAATAAAATAAATTACAGGAATAGATTAGTGGTTACCAGAAGTTAAAGTTATGTGTGCAGGATAGGAGTGGGTAGCTATCAAAAGGACAGTATGAGGGACTGTTGTGGTAATATTGTTTATTGTTGCAATATCTTTATTATTTCTATGTTTGCATTCTGGTTGTGACATTGTACTATCTATAGTTTTGCAAGATGTTGCCACAAGGGGAAACTGGTAAAGGGTGCACAGCATCTCTGTATTATTCTTACAACTGCAAGTGAATCTGTAATTATCTCAAAATAAAAACTAAAAAAAAAAAAATTCTATTTCTGAGCCGGGTGTGGTGGCGCACGCCTGTAATCCCAGTGGCTTGGGAGGCGGAGACAGAAGGATTGCAAGTTCAAGACCAGAGGAAGTCCGTGTAATTTAGTGAGACCCTGTCTCAAAACGTAAAAAAAGGGCTGGGGGGTGTAGTTCAGTGGTCCAGCACTTGGAGAGCATGCAAGCGCAAGGCCCCGATACCATAAAAAAAAAAAAAAAAAAAAAAAAAAAAAAAATTCTATTTCTGAAAAAACTTCTGAACCCAACAAATTAACTATGTAATTTAGTATATAAAATAGTAGCATTACACATTGGTGGGTATGAGTGCATTTTATGCTGCTATTGCAGAATACCACAGCTTGCATTATTTATGGTTCTAAAAACTGGAAAATCCAAGATTGAGATGCCACATTTGGTGAGGGTCATCTTGCTGCATCACAAAAAGGTGGAAGGGATCCGAGGGTGACCCAGTGAGTGGGAGGGGGCAAAAGCAGCTGGGCTCACTTTAACAACAAACCCACTGCCAAGATAACTCACTTCTGTGATGACATTAATCCATTCATAAGGGTGGAGCCCTACTGACCTAAATACTTCTTCCTAGGCCCAACCTCCCAACAGTATTGCATTGAGGATTCAATTGCCAGCACATGAACTTTGAGAGACACATTTAGACCATAGCATGGAATAAACAGCTATCAACTTTTGGTGCAAGTGTGATTTCATATTTCTAGGGGTTTTTTCCCCCACATTTTAAGACAGAGTCTCATTTTTTAGTCCAGGCTGGCCTTGAACCTGAGATCTTTCTTTCTTAGCCTTCCGAGTGCTGGAGTTATAGGCATACAACACCACACTCAGCTCTTGATTTGCTGTTCTATTATTACATAATAAACTCCCTCAAAATATAGTAGTTTAAAAAAACCACCATTTTCTCACAGTTCTGAGACGGAGGGATTCAAGCTTACCTGTGCAGATATTTTAATTTACATGGTATTGTTTGTGGTCATTCATCCAGCTGCATTCAGATGATAGGGTGAGTGGGCTGGAAATTCTAAGGTGGCTTCACTCCTAAAACTGGCATCTCAGTTCCCCATCCATGATCTCTCTCACTCCACATTGCTAGCCAGCTGCCTCATTACATGGTGGTCTCAGGGGGTCAGACTTTTGCCATAGCAGCTGCCTTTTGAGAGGGAGTATATGAATTGGCAAACACTGAAGCTACAACTCTCTTAAATCCCAGTCTTAGAAATAACACAGCATGACTTTGGCCCCCTGCTATTGATCAAGACAAGTCATAAGCTCAGGTTCAAGTGGAGCAACAATAGACTGACTGATGTGTGAAGTGGCAAAGAACCTGTGGCTGCAACATAAAGGTAAATTAATTAGCTATTTGAAAAAACCAGTTTTCTTTTGTGGGATGTTTTTATTGTTTCCTTTGTTGTTGTTGTTGTTGTTGTTAGGTGCCGTTGAGTCGAGTCCAACTCATAGCGACTCATAGCGACAGCAGATCGAAACATTTCCCGATTCTGTGCCAGGCAAACCATCTTATTTATGTTTAAGCCCATTGTTGCAGACACCGTGTCAATCCATCTGGTGGAGGGTTTTCCTCTTTTGTGTTGACCTGCCACTCTCCCAAACATGATGTCCTTCTCCAGCGATTGATCTCTCATGACTACATGTCGGAAATATATAAGACGCAGTCTGGCCATTCTTGTTTCCAAGGAGCACTCTGGTTGCACTTCTTCTAGGACAGATTTGTTGGTTCTTTTGGCAGTCCATGGTATATTCAATAGACGTCTCCACCACCACAATTCAAAAGCATCAATTCTTTTCCTGTCTCTCTTGTTCAATGTCCAGCTTTCACAACCATATGATGCCACTGAAATACCATGGCATAAGTCAGACGCACCTTTGTCTACAATGTGACATCTTTGCTTTTCAATAAAGAGATCTTTTGCCACAGCTTTTCCTAGAGCAATGCGTCTTTTGATTTCTTGACTGCTGCTTCCACGGGTGTTGATTATAGAGCCGAGCAAAGCAAATCCTGGATAACCTCAATCTTTTCTCCATTTATTGTGAACTTAAGTGCTGACCCAGTCGTAAGGATTTTTGTTTTGTTGATGTTTAATTGTAACCCATATTGAAGGCTATGATCTTTGATCTTCATCAGTAAATGTTTTAAATCCTCTTCATTTTCAGCAAGCAGAGTTGTGTCATCTGCATAACACAGGCTGTTAATGAGTCTTCCTCCAATCTTGATGCCGTATTCTTCCTCATAAAGTCCAGCTTCTTGGATTATTTGCTCAGTGTATAAATTGAAGAGATAGGGTGAAAGTATACAGCCCTGACACACACCTTTCTCAACTTTAAACCACCCAGTGTTTCCTTGTTCTATTCAAACAACTGCGACCTGGTTCGTGTACAGATTCCTCATGAGCACAATTAGGTGTTCTGGTATTCCCATTTTCCGAAGTGTTATCCATAATTTGTTATGATCCACACAATCAAATGCTTTTGCATAGTCAATAAAACATAGATAGACATCTTTCTGATATTCTCTGCTTTCAGCTAATATCCACCTGACATCAGCAATGATGTCCCTGGTTCCCCGCCCTCTTCTGAATCCTGCTTGATTTTCTGGTAATTCCCTGTCTATATACTGCTGCAG